>PVKZ01006663.1:0-31998 GCA_004027375.1 Macroglossus sobrinus | reverse complement strand
AAAGAAAAGAAAAGAAAAGAGATTTGGGGATAAAAGAACATTACTTCTAAATAACTATAAATCAGAATGATAATAAACATCAGCAAACCACAACAAAAAACTATTGAAATGATTAGAGCTCTTGAGATCCCGAAAGACTCAAGACAATGTTGCTTTATATTTACTAGATCCGATTAAATAAATTGCTAAATAAAAAAAAATATATGGGTTTACTAACGGGTATAGATTTTTCCAAAAAGCTTTTTTTAAAAATTGCCATTTCTTTTTCAGTCTGTCTCTAAAAGAAATGGTATGCAATCCAATCTCAACATAAGCACCGAGTATTCCACAAAGAAGCAAGTAAATCCAATGTCATTTTTGATTAAATAATCACCTTTCAGTGCAAAGGCAAGAAGTGCTTTATTTTTTCTCCCTGCAACGAGAACTGCTACCCAATTCTCATTCCTAATCACAGAATCTGTTAGTTTTTGACCAACCTGACTTTAAATTATTCTATTTTTCTCCCAAAACTGTAGTGTTCTTTTTTTTCTTTTTACTCCCTTGATTAATCACATTTATGATTGAATCAGCTATTTTTGCCCTTGGGTATTTCTTGTTTTTTTTTTTTATATTCTATTCTGTATTTTTCACAAAGAGTATTCCATAATCACAAGATCAAAATCAGGTAATAAATGAACAATTTAGTATTTTTCTTTTTCTTTTCAGCATCAGAAATGTATTAAGCCTTTAAGAGTTACGGAATACATAGCATTAGTTTTTAAATTAATACAGATTTTTTTAGGTTTTACATGTAACTTACTAAACTTTATGGTTCCAACTATTATTGTTCTTATAATTACCTAAATCTAGAAAAAAATAAAAAATTTATGATGACCGATGACATGTAAATTAAAACTTGAACTTCTTTAAACATAGGCTTTTTTTTTTTTTCTTTCCTCCAGGAACAAAAACTAAAACCATGTGCTCCTTCCAACGCATTACTTCTGCATAGCAATAAAAGACAAGAGTCTGCCTGGATCTCAGATTCTGCATCATGATGTTCATTTTTTCTTTACTCTGAGAACTGCTCGCTCTATTAAGACAAAAACGGGTAGGGGAAAAGAGGATATGTGGTTTGTGTTTTCTCAATCTAAATTAAATTGCTGATTTTTGGCCAAAAGGGGGCAGGCATTTCCATGATAAAGGAAAAGACCTGTTTCCATTCAGGAATATAAATGGTTAAAAACCAGACACAGCTATTACCGACTCTAGGAGTCTATCTTGCAAAGAAAGCTTCTGAGTACTTCTAATAAGAAAGATATACCAGGGCTTGCTGACAGGAACAGAGAGAGTCTTTGTTAGTCCTGAACTTTTCTGTCATTCACCTCTAGATTATACCAAGCACTGTGACAGCGACAAGGTGTATGTGACTGCAGCTCAGGCAATGGGGACTGGCAAGCACCTAATTGAATTTCTCTGCGATAAAGAGATTTTTTAAAAGTAATCAATTTGTCAAGTAAAAATGATCTGCTAAGTGTTATAGAAAATTCTTCAATTTGTTTAAAAATAATGGACCTTAGTTTATATATGTCTCAGGTTTTTTCCTCATGCTCAACTTTCTCAACAATATACACAACAGCTTCTGTATGATACGCTTATGTGTGCGAGAGTAAAAATGTTTTTTGTTGTTGTTTCTAGAACTTTATTTATTAGAAATCTTCATCTCTGTGTTACATTTTAAAAAACACCTAATTAAAATTTTAAAGTAATATTTTATAGTTGTCTTCCTAATAATTGATGTATGTGTATGATCTACAATTACAAAAACAATTACTTGCTAATGTAATTTATAACGATGTTGAAGTACTATCCTGTCAGTCAACGTGTACAGTCAACATACACTATTTTCAAAGAGCAGTAGCTTTTGTTTTTGCCTGGAGACACAGAGATGTATAGCTTCTTCATCATCATCAGTCTACCGCCAAATCTTTTCTGCAAATTAAAGCTTCCAGCTTTGCATACACGCCTTGATTTCTTTCCATTTGTTGATATTATTAATTTTACATTTGTGTTACTAAATTTGAAAATATAGACAGATAAAAATCACAATATCTTTTTATTTAGTAAAGGCCAATGAAGTTAGGAGTTTTCTTGTTTTGAAGATCTGTTCATCACAGGAAGAATAATGATTTCTGCTTTGTGGGCAAACTTATGTAAAGGCATCTTGGACAAGTTTAATATCTGTGATGGTGGATGACTTGTTTTGTTACATTCACATATGAAAAAGGACTGTTAGTATTTAGGGTAGTATAAAACTATGGCAAATAAACAAGACCGATTTTTTATCGTTTAATAAATATTTGATATTTTGAACATAATTATTGAAAAGAGACATATCTAAATGTTTAAAAATGTGAGAATTTTCCATAGATATTCCTCTAAAAGATAAGCACACACAAATAGTTAAAGTTTAACTTTTTCCCCCTCTGGATAGAATATAATGTTAATGGTTATTAATGAATCAATATATTAATCTATTAATTTATGTAATTGTAAAGAAAATAACAGTTAAATTTCATACTATAAATATATATTAAACTCAATTTTTTAGAGGCCCAGGAAATGACATCTACTTTTTGTAGCTCTAGTGTATATATGAGAATCTGTCAATCAAGTTACAAGATGTTTTATATCTAAATGTTTCTGTCAGGAAGTTCTTTTCAAAATCCATTGGAGTTATTCTGGGCAGATGATTGAAGTGAATTCTTTTGGAACCATCAAAAGAAATTATTAGACTTAAAAATAAACATGAAAATTTGGAAAATGTAAGTTTTGCAAATATATCTAGTCTCATACTACTTAAAAGGTAGGAAAAATTTTGTAATGCTATTTTAATATTTTCTTTTAAGTAGTACAAATATTCTTAAGGAGAAACTTATTTTATTGAGAGTGTCTTAAAAAGATATTTGCTAATGGCTCTCCAATATTTAAGGAAGAGATACAGCTTGGCCTCCTTTGGAGAATTAAAAATATTTTGAGAAATTATACAATAATTTGCTTAATATTTTAAAGTGATTTTGATTGCTTTTGAAATTCTAAAGATAACTGAATTAGAATTGTGCTTTGTTTTTATTGTCATTTCAGTGAACCTCATTTTCTTTACTCTTTTATTGGGAGGTGATAGAAAAATATTGGAACTTGATAATCACTTTTGCAAACAACCAAACCCCTACTGAACCTTTGATTAAAATATTTAGAGGGGAAAAAAACAAACATTTAACCGTTATCCTCACTGTTTTCTTTCAAGTGTGTAAAATCTATTTTAAAAAATCATATTTACAAGATTTAATTTTTTAAATTACCTTAGTACATATAAAGATATATATAAAGACTACATGTAACAAGGTTATTAAAGCTGTAAACTTTCAGAACTCTACATTTTCCATTTTATATCAATTTTCATGAGACGTGCTTATGTCAATGCTCTTCATTATGTAAGTTTGGTACTATTTTAAGTCCATTTTATAGATGAAGAAACTGAAACTCAAAGATGTTAGATGCATGGCCCAAAAGTGATTTTCTTGATGCTATTTTTACTTGCTTTCATGAATTAATCAGAATTCTATTTATTTCCAAATGTTTCTATTCGTTTATTTTCTCAGTACTGCTGCTTGATAGAGGTAGAGAGGTTATGATGGAAAATTTTGTCACTTAAACCAATACCTTGACTTCAGTTAAGACATTTACTTCTCTATGAATTACTTTTTTCACTTCTAAAATGTGTATTTTAATAACATTTCTATTAATATTTTATCATTTAAAAATCAATGTATCTCAAGGTGTCTTATAATCTATAATGTTTGTTTATAAATTAACTGTTTAGTCACATAGACAACTTTTAATCATCAAGTACTGTGTGTTCAACACTGGATTACAAGCTTATATTAATCTAATCTTGCATTTTTAAATCTTTAGAGTCCGTAAAATAACATCGGCCAACTTCAGTTATATTATAATGCCCCTGGCCTAGAAACCATAGTTTGCTATTACCATGTAACAAACTAGCACAGACTCAGCAATTTAAAGAACACGCATTAATTACTTTATAGCTTCTGTAGGTCAGAAGTCTGGGCATGGCTTAATTGGATTCTCTGCTCAGAGTCTACCAAGACTGAAACAAAGATGTTTGGCAGGCTGTGTTCTCATCTGAAAGCTTGACTAGATGGAATTTATTTCCTAGTTTATTCACGTAATTGGTACAATTTTTTTTTTGTATTTCTGAGGGCCCTATTTACTTGCTGGTTTTCAGCTGTGTGTCACTCTCTGCAACTATAAGCAACTCTCAATACCTAACCATGTTGCCTGCTCACAATCTAGCAGCTTATTTCTTCAGAGCCATGGAGAGAATTCTTGAGACCAGGAAAAGTCTAGCTTACTACAGACAGAGGGGATTGGGAATTGGGGCAGGGGTGGGAGAATGGGTGAAGGGTTAAAGAAGTACAAATTAGTAGCTGATAGTTGGTCACAAGGATGGGGAGCACAGCACAGGAAATGCAGTTAGCATTAATATATGAGTTAGGTGGAAAAACAGAGGAGAGAAGTAGCAATTAGGGGAATTGTTTTATAAACTATGTAAATGCTAATCAATGCACTGTATACTTAAAACTCATAAAAAAAAATACAAAAAAAATAATTCAAATGCTTTCTCATTAGGACAGGACTATCCAGGCAAAAATCCGTTTATCTTTGCCATATAATATTCTATAACCATGGCAGTGATATCACAGGTAGTGACCCATCCTCAAGGAGAGGGAATTATACAAGTCATGAACACCAGGCGACAGGAATCTTGGGACCTGCTTAGAATTCTACCTACCAACCTATCACAACATCTGAGGATAATTAGATTTGAGAAGTAGAAGATGGTGACAAATGTGTCTTTTTCTCAGAAGAGTATAAAGGTAGTCTAGATTTGAAAGGTGGAATGAAGAAGGAGGAAATGATATGCTTCTGGTGGAAGTGGACTCTAAGCCAGCCATCACTGAAATGCACTACTTTGACTCTGTAAAATCAGCCAGACTTGAAAATCAGAATATAATAAGTATTCTGAATTATCAAATAATGTTTAATGTAGCCTCTATTGATTGGTCTTTGTTCCTGACATCACAAGACAGATAAATTGCAATCCGGAGATCTGATTAATGAATGTATCAAAGTGGTTATTAAGACATTGGAAATGAAATAAGATCTCAATATTTTGAGATATTAAACGAGAGACACATATATATAGACAATGGCTCACCACTATCTGCATCCATGACCCAGTCCTTCAAAGTTCATATTCACAAATGTCAAATACAATGAAGCAGCTATTTTTAGTCACTTTATATTTGCTTCTTCTGTCACAATAGCTTCCCTCCTTGCTTCTGTAGCTCAAATTGGGAAGTGATTGTCTGCAGTCGTAATATGTAAAAAGTAGTCTACACTTTGATGGATCTTTATTACTTATTAAATGTTTAATAGGCTGCAAGACTCACTTTAAGCTCCGTTTCATTTCCCTTGGTGAATATAGTATTACTTGTTAGGAGAAGAATACTTGCAGTTCTTGGAGAGTTTTATAAATAGTAGTAGGAGAACTTCAAGATACTTATTATTTTCTCCTATTTAGCTTACACAGAATTGAATTTACAAGCATAATAACCTCAATGGGGAAAATTACTAAAGCTAAACAGAAAATAAAGGACAGAAGATTTCTTATCTGTATACAGAAAACTAAAGAATTAAAGAAATCGTTTTTTTTTCTGTGATCTACAGCATCTTCAGTGTATTAAGAATAGAAAAAGGTCACTGGGCTCAACAAGCAAACCCCTGCTGTTTTTCTCATTGCTGGTTCCCTGTTCACTCTCTCTATACACTCGTTTCTTCTCTTTGCCTAATACATATTGACTTTCTTATTTCACAGACTCTGTGATATTCTGCAGCAAGGGCGGTAACCAGGAAGATTTTCTTTTACTTCAAAACAAAGGGTCATTCCTCTGAAGATGTTTTCTATATCCTGGGTTTTAAATGTTGTTTAGAAGAGGAAAGATAGGTAATATACTTTTATATGAATTTTCTTTTTTAAAAAACCTAATGCAATATATCTATTGTAGTTTAGGTACATGCAATGTGTGTGTGTGTGTGTGTGTGTGTGTGTGTGTACATGTGTGTGTATATTTTAGAGTATGATATGAGATTAATGTTTACCCCACCTGAAACATGCATGTGCTTTGGTACAAATGTGTGCGCAAACACACACACACAAAACCCTAATTTGGTTGGAGTGAAAGACTGGTTCAACAGGGTTTAATTTAATGAAATTGGATCCCACAAACTCAGTAAAAATGAATTTGCTACCTATGAACCAGAAAAAAAGTTGCCTCAGCCTTTTCCCCCAAGACTACCCATGGAATGCCTTCCGGGTTTATGTTCTTGTTCTTACTTTTCTAGAAAACAAATGTTTTCTTATTTATTGTATCCAACATCACTGATTCCTACCATCCTTCATTTTTTTTATTTTTATCAAAGATATACTGAAATCACACCAATACCTCTCCCTTTATACTGAGGACTCTGAAAAAAATATGTAAGAGAGTATTTTCTTTCAGCTGCTGTGTGTGTTTTTTTTTAATCCAGAAACCTCTTCTTGAGAAAAACTACTCTCCTGAATCTTCACCTCACAATTCTCAACTAAAAGTTTGAACATCAGTGAATCCTTTGATTCCTCTACTCCTCTTCATCCAAACCCCCTTCTCCTTTAGCTCCTCCCAGACATCAAGCCTTTAAAAGGTTCTTGGAGCTGACACACCACTATAATGAACATTCACAACTACTTAGTCTATTCCCTCCAATTTTATATTTAAAATATACTTAAAATTCGTAGCTATTGATGACAATTAGCACTAGTAACACAATGGTACTTTTTTTCTCTCGAGATCTCCCCTCTGAATGGCTGTGTGTGTATGTATGTGTGTGTGTGTGTGTGTGTGTGTGTGTGTGTGTGTGTGTGCGTGTGTGTGTGTAACATTAGGGTGGCCCTAGAGTTGCCAGATGTAGCAAACAAACCAACAAACAGAGCATGAAGTTCACTTTCAATTTCAAGCAAATGATGGGTAATGATTCAGACAGTTGCCAACCTTCTGGATCAGTCTTCCTAATTATGTGCAAGAAAGTAAATAGGTAGGAAAAGGCAGGGGTATCACATTGAGCCTTTACATTTCTTCAGAGAACAAATGCTTTCCTAGATACTTCCTTCTGTTAGCAGTAGTTCACTTAGGTTCACCAAACACAGCTGTGCTTCATGGCCATTCATAGCTGTCAAGAAGCTAAGAATTGAATACTGACTTTCATTCTCTCAAGCCTTATATGAGAAGCTGACCAGGGAGCCTGGAGATGGGAATGGGTGTTAAGACAATTATGCTCTAACCATATTAAATTTAACACCAACCAAATTAAATTTAAGAACAAAAAACAGACATTTTTGGCACAAAAATGCTCATAAAATACATCTTTCACAGATGCTTCTTGTAGATTACTTGAAAATGTACACAGAATTTTTTTTTAAGTTCTAAAAAGGCCCAAAATCTAAACCAGGAAGCCATAAAATTAAAAATCTGAAAACAAAATGAAACAAACAAACAAAAAAAACAGTGAACTAAACCAAGTTATAGAAATTTTTTTAAATGCTGAATTTTAAAGGGTAGCAGAAAATAAGAGGAATCTATTTTAAAATATCTCCAAAAGCTGTTCTATTGCAATTCAAAGAAAGTTAAAATTTTAGGATGAGGATACTCTTCCCTTTATAAATAGGATAAAAAAGTAATATAAAATGAACAAAAATAAAAAGCTATTCAAAAAAGACTTAATTCATCTATGCTGGAAAAAACATGACAGTCTTTAAGCAATCAAAAGACACAAACTTATAATATAGTTTTATATTTTTCCTTTTCAGGTTCAATCATAGCATATGACCCTAAAGAAGAAAGTAATTTCATAAGCATGATATTATGATCTTGTTATGTTGCTTTTCTTTGAGTTTGTTGAATTTTGATACAGGAAAAGGCAATACCTGAATTGTAGTTTAAAAATGCAAATATTGTAAACAGGACAATGTAAGAAAAGTGTCACAAACAGAAATTAAGAGGAAACAGATATGAGTTATGTATAGACAGATTTTCAAAAAAATACTATATATAATTAATAAATCAAGAATTTGTTTTAAGTATATGTACCCAGGTAAAGGAATTAAACAAATATTGGAAGGCTAATATTATAAAGGAAAGATATTATAGGCTAATATTATAAAAGGTAGAACAAATTCTCTAATATTTTCCTTCCTTATGTTGGCAAATCAATAAACACTGTGTAAATGCAATGAAATTAGAAGATGAGGTATAAGCATTATATCTTGATATTCTGATATTTTCCTGAGCACTACAAAATGATCTAAAAGCATACATAGTTCAAGCTGATGAAGTCAAAGAGACCTGAGACATTTTACTATTGAGAATGGGTTTCTCTACTATTATAGTTCAGCATCATACTTCTCTAAAATTATAATGGCGTCATTCAAAAGTATCATTGTTTTTTAAAACCTTATAGAAAAAAACACAAATTAAACTATAATTTAATTAATTACCATAATTTAGAATTGTAATTTTATACTTTTTGAAAGATATCTATCAGACTTACATAAGGTATTTTTAAAGCTCTTTATATAAAGAGTCTGAAACACTGTTCATTTCACTTTTGTTAATGTCTCTGCTTTTTCTCCCCAAAAATATATTGTCCCCTGGCCCATCAGGATAGTTGATAACAGATAATATTTTTTCAGACTGTTCTAGTATTGCCTCCAGAATGAACACCAATTTTACAAGACTTGTTGCTACTTTATTTATCTTACTAGAATGTGCTTATAGAAGGTTTTCAAAATATAAACAGAATTCATATACCTTTCCCAGATGGCTCTTAAAGAGTTGGAGATGAAAATGTTGACATTTCCATTGTGTTATGATGCCCCAAGTAACAATGATGCTGTGCATGCACAGGCAGTGATGACTTTGTTGTGAATGCTGTCTGCCTAATGAAAATCACAGGATGTCATCGATCATAAGATGCATCTTGATTTCAAAGATGTTAATATATGAATAAATTGTAACTTATAATGAATGAAATGTAATACTTTACCAACTGTAGGACTTTCCTGCTATTGACCGACATGGCCATCAAGTACTGAATTCTTAGATATTTAATGTTGAATAAGATGTATTAGTTTCTATGCCTCATTTCAATACATGTCAGCTACCTAAATTTTTCAATGAATATTTAAAAAATTTATTTACTCTAACTCTCAGAATATGTATAGTATAATTTACAACTTTCCTTCTGCTTGTTACATTATTTATCTTTGGTAAGGGATAATATGCAAGATAGGACTAGAGGAGTATAAAAAGTAGTGATTGGTATAATTGGCTTAACAAAATTGGACTGCATATATTCTAAGTCCTTTGACAAAGGGAAGGAACTGGGTTTGTGGTTTGCCAGAACAATCATGTGTCATTGTACTTTGGGCCATGCACCAGACTACACACTTAATTTAAATAGGCTTTTAAGACTCTACTCAGGAGAGAACCTCTGTTTTTATTATTATTATTATTATTATTATTATTATTAATTTATAGAAAGGCAAATAATTTTGTTTTATGATATATGAATTTCTTAACGGGTGAAATACAATAGAAATATAATTTTACCCACATATGTAATTTAACGTTGTCTAGCATCCACATTAAAAAAAAGTAAGAGGAAACAAACAAATTAAATTTTAATATTTTAAGCTCAATATTAAGAAAATATATTAACATGTAATCAACCAAAACATTAATGAAATATCTTACATATTTTTATATTAAGTCTTCAAAATCCAGTATGTGTTTTGTACTTATAGCACATCTCAATTTGGATTAATGTTCAATAACAAAATCTAACTGGAGGCAAAAATAGTGGACAGCATACAGATTAGCTCTATATTGTAGTTACCTGGTATCCACAGGGGACTGGTTCCAAGACCTTGCCCCCACCTCAGGGATACCCAAATCCAAGGATGCTTAAGTTCCTTACATAATATGGTATGAAATAGATGGTCTTCTACATTCATGGACTGATTTATAGCCATGTATGGAAGACACTATTTTCCATTTGTAGTTGGTTGAATCCGCAGATGTTAAATCTGTGGATGAAGAGGAGGGCAAACTATAAATGCTATGTACGTCTAGACTATAGCTACCAATTGTCTTTGAGAAACCTCTATCCCTAGCTTCAATTTAGATTCCCTGCTGTGAACAAACATACGTATCTCAGGTGTCATGATGCGAGTTTAACAGGCTTCTCAAGCAGCAGTGGTCACCCGAGTGCTGATGTGTATTTGAAGAGCAAAGCAAGATGTCCAGGCTAAAAAATGGCATAGGTCTCAGATGATGAGGGACAGACAAGAAGAAACACCGAGAAAACCTAGTTACTAGGAGGAAGGCAATAGAGGCCTGAGCCAGGGCAATTAGGTCATATATGTGTGGAATCTGCCTCAAATCTCAGCTTTCAACTTCCAAACTGAGAGTGAGATTTCCTATTTTTCTTTTTTGTATTGACACCTTTCTTCTGTCTCTCTCTGTCTGTGTCTTTCTGTCTGTCTGTCTGTCTCTCTCTGTCCTTTCTTGCATCTCCTTCTCTCATACTCTATCTCTATTCTTGTTTTCCCATTTCAGAGCTGTGATTTTTGCTATTTTATCCTTTACTATTTTAGCCTTTCCCTGTCCTTTCTTTTTTCTTTGTTTTCCCAATGCGTGACGTTTTCTGCTTCTTCTGTCTTGGGGCATAAAATCCATTTACTGTTGATTTGTCATGGAGCAGTAATGCTTTTTCCCTTTGATTTAGTACATCCACATTCTCAAGCACAAACCACACACTCTGTTACTACTGCCTAACCCTGTACTTATGCAGAATGTCAACTACTTACCATGGTGTGTTGTGTTTGACGCTTGCTTATAATTTATAATCCATAATTTTTAAATTTTATCTGACTCTCTTTCATCAGGATGCCTTTGACATTCTGAGCTGTATTCCTCAAGCTGTGTTATGCTCTGGTAGACATACACAAATCTTTATTACTGTTGTATGCTTGGAATAAAAGATTAAAGAGTTATTAGTTTCTGGTTGTCTAAAACAGTCTGTTTTTGTTTGTTTTTTAAACATATACACAGAGTTTTGTAGATTTAGTATTATTTTTAGAAATTTAAAAATTAGAATAAGCCCATTGATAAATCATTTAGCCAATTAATAAATCCATAATTTATACAGATGGGTATAAAAAAATTTTAAGAAGCAACTTTTGATAAAAATTATTAATAAAGATCTCAACTTAAGAAAAAAATTGTTTTGTTTTGTTAAACAATATAGGTTTTAAAAAGTAAAATAGAAATCTATAAACAAATGTTACAAAAAAAATTTTATAAAAGACTGATAAGTATTTTCGAAAACATTCTAGAACAAAGCAGACACATAATTCTATGTGTCTTAAATGTATCAAGTTTTTATTGTGTGTCCAGTATTGTTCCAAGGGTGTACATCTAAAATGTGTCTAATACTTACAGTAACCTAGTGAAATTTATTCCCATTTTTTTCACAAATGAGGAAACTGACAAACAGAGAAGTCATTTAGCAAGAACGTAGCAAAACCAGAATTCGATGAAAAGACTTACATTTTCAGAGGTGATTTTCTAAATACTTATATAATACCACTTCTCATAAGGTATGTAAGGCTTGGTAGAATGAGGACAATAGGAAACTATGACATAGGAATTTTGGTTAGAGTAATAGGATTGATTACTATGAATCTTAATATCCTATTTACCTATAATCATAGAATACTCAGTTTTTAGTGAGGCACATGGTTACTGGGAATAATTATATTTCCTAGCATCCTTGAATTTAGATATGGCATGGAACTAATTTCTAGCCAATCTGATATTAAGTATAAGTAATTATTTTTTAATTCAAGGTTGTACTCTTAAAAAAAGTTTGACCCAGTAATACATTACTCTTCCCCTTTCTTGTTTTGCAGGGTATAGATTGTGCACATGGTGCTGAATCATCTTAAACTATGAAGATGGGTCAACCAGAGAAGGATGTTACACAGCAAAACGGAAAGCATCTCAATCATAGGCAAATTCTTGTTAAAATCTCCACATCAACCTGGATCTATATTAAAAAAGAAATAAATCTCTATTTTCTTTAAACCACTGTTAATCTAGGTTATTGTTAAAACAACCCAACTAATCTTCCAACACATATACACATGGATTGAATTTGCCTTGTAGTTCTTCACAGACTGTTATATTGTCATAAGACTTTAGAGACAAAGTTTTGCACACATACGTACGAAAATGTGTCTCTGATAAAGATATTTTTAGGAAGCTAGTGAAAACTTGTTGAAAAATATAACCTTACTTGATTCATTCCAATTGACTGCAACAGTGAATAAAAAATATCTTAGTTTACAGAAATCTCTGAATGAAATAATCTTGTAGGTTCTCTTACAATATGAAGGATATGGGTTTTTTCATGCCACTAAGTAGGATTAGAAATACCAGTTAAATCCTCATTATTCCCAGAAAAATTATAGGAGTGGGAACAGAATTTCATTATACTTTGCTTTAACTGTTTCCAAGTTTTACCATAGACAAACTATGTACATAGAGTTAAATTGTACTCAGTTTGAAACAACTTGACACTGCATATATTAACCTAAATGGAAGGCAATATGAGTACACTAAAGCTGATTTAGTATGCAATATTTATCTGTGGGAGAGAAAAACACAATTCAATTCAGACTGATTCATCCTCCATTTTCTGTGCACAGAGTCCCACAGGAGGTCATCTACCATCATTTTAGACCTGTTTGGTATGCCTGAATATATCAGGCAATAATAGAGTAAAGCCCGCCATCATGGATGACAGGGTAACCACCCTCCCTCAAGTAGCTAGCATGCAGAGCTTAAATCTTTGTGTTTTTTCCCCCACAGACTTTGTAAGCATAAAATTACTGTAATTGTTTTTGAAAAAACTTTTATGTTTTCACTTTATCAGTCAACCTAGGAGGCCTTTCCACGATGTGTACTGTTTCTATCTCCTGATGAATATCATTTTAGAATCTGGAGATGATCTTATTTTTATTTATTTATCCAGTTTGGTTAATATTCTTGTCACATCACATTGCTAGGGTATGTTTTTCTTTTAACAATTTCTTCTTTTAGATTGTATAATGAAAACATAGTTTTTCCATATATTTTTCCAAAAGTTATTTTTTTAAAGTTAGATTTACTAGAGGTTTATATACTAGTAGGAGTAGTGTCTGGGAAGAAATATTTAGTTAAATATATTTCTTTATCTATTACTTCCTCCTCACTGAGTTATTATGAATTCTCTATAGTACTCTTACTGCCATTATTTTTAGTAGTTTCTGCTGTCATAGAAAAAAAGGATATAACTATTAAAGTTTGTGAGTGCCTTTAAAGAACTCCATATATATATATATACATACCTGTGTGTGTGTGTGTGTGTGTGTGTGTGTGTGTGTGTGTGTGTATACTGGCAAAAATTAGGGTTTCTTTTTCTAAATGTATACACTAGAACTTCTACATCCAAATGATAATTTTTCAAAATAGTAGTTTGGGAAGGTTATTACATACTCTAATAACATTGTTTAAAGCTTCTATGGAATACTTCTTATAAATCTTCTGATATTTTATACATTTTACAAAATGATCACTTTAATTATTTGGTAGGTGTATGTTTTTTGGGGGGTGCTTACTATGTATAAGAAGTTGTCCTAAGCTCTTGAGATGGAGTAACTCATTTAAGCAACTCAATGAGTAAAGTATATTATTATCCCTATTTAACAGGTGACAAAACCAAAACATCACGAGATTAAAAAATTTGTCATGTTCTTATTGCTTGATACTTAATAAGTGTTCAGAAAATAAAGTTTCACTGAATCAATAAATGAATGGGTAAGTGAAATCTATGTTCTCTAAAGTTAACTTAAGGAACAATCTGTAAATAATACAGGCATTTAATATGAACTTATTATACCCATTCACTAGATATCAGGAAAAATTTATATCAGAACTTTAGAATTCCTAAGTTTTCTCTTCTTTGACTAGGTTTGGTTGTTCTTCCTCTTGAGTCTACCAAATAAGACTGATCTTATACCTTTGTGTCTTTTTATGTTGTTGTTGTTTTGCTCAAGGTCATTCTTCATTGGAATGGTTATGCCCTTTTGTTCAGAACCAATATTTCAGACTCTGTTTCTGTTCTTATCCAAAGATTGCCTTAGCTATGGGATTTTATCAAATATTTTGCTACTTGGCTTTTGTGTCTTTCACCAAAGAATTCCATTAGTCACTATAAGGCATCACTTCACTTACTATTTTTGTGATTTTATTCCTTCACCCTCTCTCTACTTGAATGATCTCTGTTCCCTGGTTGCCAGCTTTGCGGCTCTGTCCTAGCCTTCTGTATACTACTTGGGTTGTTACAGGAGAAGTATTATAAATGAAAGCATATTGGAGGGAATATACTGCATATTTTGGGCTAACAATATACGCAGACACATCTCATGAATAATACCACTAGAAAGCAAAATAGTATTCAATGATATGGAATCTGACATTGGAACATCAACAAGGTTATAAAATTCATTTATTAAATCACTCATTTATTCAAATAGTGGCCATGGAGGACATGCAATTTGTCAGGCAAGGTTTATTCATAAGGAATACAAAGAATAAAGATAAGCGTTGCTGCTGGGGCCATCTAAACTCCGTTGTTGCCTCGGTGCCACTGAGGGGTCCTTGGTTCTTTCTGCTGATGAAGTAATTACAGGTCAGTGAGATTTAGGAAAAGTAAGATTTATTGAAAATATGTTTCAGAAAAGAAATGGGCTATGCCAAAGGAGGCTACAGCCTTGTAGAATTTGGGAAGTAAACCTTATATTGTGGCTGAAATGGGTGCGGTGCTAGATGATTGGCATGTGAGGTCATTTTGACTATCATTCGGCTGTTATATAACCTTTCGCCTACTGCACATGCAGTTACCCAGAATTCAGTCTTCTGGGCACATGCATGATGTTACAACGACGGTATAATGAGACTAAGCTTATAGAGAGGCTAGTGTAGAACTAACTACGCAGGAACTTGTGGCTGGAGCAAACCAGTGGCTATTTTATAATGTTTTACTCCTTTGTGCCTCAGGATGTAGGGATAATTTCTAACCAAAACATTGGGTGTTTCAGGGAAGTGTTAAGGGAGGTTTCAGGGTGGGACCTTGATTCCCTAGTCACTGATATCTACCTAATGAAGTATATGTGGTAGGTAGCTAGTCAGACATGAGTGACAGGGGAACAAAGGAAGAGGGGCCCAGCTCCACAACCATAGAAACTTCCCTTGAAGATCTTCCTTAAGCACCTCCCAGAAACACCTCCCTTTTAGGTAATAAATTACCCCAAATCCTAGAGCACAAAGGCCATAAAAGCTGCTGGTTAAACCACCTACAAACACATGCTCAGAAAGTACTGCTCTTAACTTCAGCCTCATTCTACCATCATTATACTATCACGACTATGGCTGGATGTTTATGAATCTAATTATAACAGACCGAATTCCGGGTGCACACATGCACACTAGGCAACGCTATTTTCTAGTGTCAATCATGTGTCAGTCAGAATGATCTCAATTGCCAATCACCTAGGAATGCCTTCAGAACCACCATCACGGCCCAAATATAAAGCAGACTTTCCCACTTTTGGGCCCGTTTTGCTCTTCTGGGTTCTCTCTCTTTTTGGTGGCCTTTTGTGGCCTTTTTGCCCTTTAAGCAGCCATTTTGACCCCTTTGTGCTGGTTATAGCACTGGGACCATGTGCCTCCTTGGGGCATACTTTATCTTTGTACAATACATTTTTAATAAAACTATTAGATGTCAATGACCTCTGATTCTTCACTGCTGTCATTCGAGGAGAAATCCAGGAAATATGCTAACTGCTCGTCCTCGCTGTAGGTATCACTCTCCCTCCCGCCTTCCGCTGGGGCGACACCAAAGTCCCATTGGCCCCAACACGAGTATTTTTTTTTCTTCAAGAGATCACACAATTCACCAAATGTTATAAGAAAACAGGCACTGAGAAAATGCTATTGTTGCCGGCTTACTGAACATATTTGGGGAATAGTTTTCAATTTCTTACTATGTATGAGTTAGTAGGGGTTATAAAAATAAAGGAATATGTATAAGAATTAGAATTTAAACAAAAACATTGTGAATTTTCATAAATTTTTATAAATTTTTAATTTATAAAGTTTGCCTACACATTTGCTATTTATAATTACCTGTTCAATTTTTCACCTAATATCTAATTGAAAATCTTTACAACTATTAAGGGTTTGGATTAATTTTAATGACATAATAAATTGCCTTAAAAATAATTATTTTCAGACTATCAAGTGATACAGGAATAAAAATTCACCAAATATGAAACTTCTACAGTTTTAAAAAAATACATCTTTTTACTTAAGAATAATCCTGAGTCTACTCCTTAAAGAATGAAAAATGCTCCTCACAGTAGTAATAGTATTTTCTTAAAGCAATTTCTGTTGTTTCGGCCTTTGCCAACCTGACAGGATTTCAGGCATGCAAATTGCAGGCTGCTTAGTTTATCCAAATCAACTTGAAAAGTTCTACCCATAAAAATCTCTCACTTCTCTAGCTCTCAAACAAATTTAAATGAGGAAAATCTGGTACTTAATGTTCTCCTGGTTAGGTTGCCTAGCAACCACTCCACCCTGCAGCTTGCACTGTGGGTTAGGTGTAAACTTAACTATTGCAATGCTTATAGGAATACAAGTAAATATACAAACACAGGTAACAAAATTACATTACTGTAAAAATCATGTGGCACATCTTTACTCAGACTAAACTTCTTTACAATATCATATTTACCTGTTTTTTTTTTAAAAAAGATTTGTTTTTCCTGATTTAAAGGAGTTGAGCAGAAGATATCTTACGTATATAAGGTGACTTTTACAGACATTGATAACTGTGTTAAATTAGTAAATATTTTAATTCAGATTTTTTTTTTGAAGAGAGATGTCTTGGAAAGGAATAAAGCATATATATTTAGCTTGTATTAAGATTTCAATTTAATAAAATTTTTCAAAGAAAATTTTATAAACTGCAATCATCTAAAGTGTATTTTCTTGTACAATGTGCATTTTTTATTTTGTCAGATCTCGAGTTCCTTACATATTACTAACAAGGGTTGTGATCAGTAAAACCATAATAAAGATAATTTCTTGTCAAATGCCCTACTTCAATTCTTAACCAAATCCTTATTTGATTGGTATTCTATTCTGAATCACTTATGCTTGTAATTTTCGACTTGGGTCTGTCAAAAATCCTTATCAAAGGCTTTTTCAAAAACAAATGAAGCATATTCTTAGCTGTTTTCAACAAGCCTGCAAAATAATAATCCAGGTAAGGAGTAAAAACATCTAAGCCTGGTTTAGCATATTGTTAGCATATAAATATTCTTTCTTGTGAAAGGTTCTGCTTCAGATCTTTATTTGTAAAATGTGTTATTTTAAGAAACATATCTCTATTTTCTATTTCTAGTATATGTAAAACTATATCAAATTTTGAGACAAAATATGGATTTATGTTTTACATTCAACTTTCATTTGCCTTAAAATTAAGTCTTATAGAGAACTTCAATTAATCAAGTGGAGATAGTAATATAGTTAATAATTATTGAGATGTGTTATTGAAATGCACCAACAATAGGAATATTTGTATTATACATGAAATCTTTCATTTAGGTTGAATATTTTCTGTGAATATAAATACATGGATCTTTTCTAAAAAAATATATATATGTTAGAGATAAATGATTTCCAAAATATGTGGCACTTTGGTATCTTATCAATTTTCTCAAATGAACATTATCTTTCCCTAGAAAAAGAAGAACTATTTACATGGTTTCCCAAGTTAATTTTAATCAAACCATCATCACTGAAGAATATTTAAAGCCCTAGTTACTGTTGATCAGTTCTTTTGCCACCATATAATGAAACTGAAAGTAAACATTTTCAGTTGTGATGTGCCAAAAATTTGAGAGTAAGCAGGTAGTACTTAAATAAAAAATGAGGCTGAATAACTTGATAAGATGAGCCCAGTGTGGGAAACAGAAATCGAGAGTACTGTTGTGGATACAAAAATAGTAATATTTTGCACATTCATGAGTTTTTCTCTGCATGAAACCCCAGAACTTCTTGTGCACTCTTGGTGGTGCAATGAATAAATTCTTAAAGTTGTAAATAAATAAAATAATATTTCATATTTTTTATATTTTCCTCATACATTGACCAGTTTAATAAAGGAGACACAAAGTGGGCCACAGAATTTTCTAAGAAGAAATTTAGTGACTATAAGTTGTCTTTAAGTCCTCTTATTGTCGTTGACCTCATGGCCCCTTGTTCTGCTGAGTGTGCCCAAGGCAGTTCTTCCTGTCAGGGCCTGAAAAGAAACATTGATTCTCTTCTAACTATTCGGTACAGCACAGAACTACAGATTAAGAGAGGTGCTAATGGTAAAATCAGATGTGCAGCACAAAATTTTCAGAGGCACGGTGAGGCATATAAGATTCAGAAATGAAGTTATTGCTGCATTAAAGAGCACAGACATAGATATAGAGAGAAATTTATTGAAGAGTAAATTTATTGAAAACAGAGCCACCAGTGACAAAAAGATCAAGGAAAGAAAATGAGGTGTTCCTCGAATAAACAAGTGACATTTGGGGAAGGAGGGAGGAGGTGGAGGGGATGAAAGAGAGATGACAGATGGAGCTGGCTTACAAAAGTGCAAGATTATATGAAAGAACTTCAACTTAACATTCAACAAAGGGAGAGAAGGTTCTCTTACCAGACTGAAATACCTTTTACTGTAGTAGAAAATGAAATATTAAAAGGCTTTATTATTGCACTGGAGCAGATAATTAGGCAATTAAAACTATTAAAATTTGATAGAATATCAGAACTTCTAAGGCATGCCTGCCAAGTTTTAACTTTTCAGACTAACACTTGGCTTTTGAAACGTTACCCTTACTTTTAAAAATTGTTAGTGCTTTGTTGCTAAGTCTGCTTTCCAATATTGGAAATTAGAAATATTGAAAAAGTAGGATGTGTTCTCAGAGAAAAACAATAAATTTGTAAGGAATATATATGTAGAAGATAAAGAAACAAGGCTGAGCAATGCACAAATGATTTATGAATTAAAGACAATCATTAGCTAAGAATTAGTTATATCAAAAATCAAGTATTCACATAGCAAATTAATGAAATTGTTCTACACATTTATGAATTCAAATGTCTAAAACGCAAAAAAAATATTTTAGCAGTAAGAAAATAGAAATTAAATTTAAGATTGACAGCAAAATTTCCAACAGATAAATTTTTCTAAAACCTTTAGGTAATATGGAATTTAGAATCATTAAGAATATACTAATATTTTACTAAAAAAGAGATAGAGCAATTAGAATCTGACTTCTAACTAGGACTAAGGGAAAAATATAATCATTGTGGGCAAATTAAGTGGTTTTTGTTATCCTACCACAAAAATATCATTTTCTGTAGTTGTTCTTTGACCATTACTATAGCAACCTCAGAGTCTGATTTGTACTATAAAAATAAACTTAAATATTTAAGTCTAGAAGAGTGCTGAGAGCTTAATAAATTTTGGATTGCTTTATTAAACCACTAATAAGTCACATTTAAAATATGAATGGCATTAGATTTTATAATTTATATTTTAAATAAAAATTGGACCACATTTCAGGAGAATGTTATAGTGTTTTAAAATTTCCAGCCATATATTAACATATAGTGAATAAAGTCTGGTGAGTTAAACAAATTATTTTCAATTTTGTTAAGAGTTTGATTTGTCACCTTTACAGCAACATTGGGGCTTTAGTTTATAAGTGCAGAGGAATCATGACTTTCAAGAATAAAATGAGCATACTTCTTTTTCTAATCTGAACAAAATTGTTTCAGAATAGTGTGCCATTATATTTAAAGTCAGTGTTCAAAATTTCTGGTCAGGATGACTGATTAATAATATGCTAAAGTATCCTCCTTCTTGTTTCAAAGACATATTTATTTTTTACTAGATAGTCATGTTCAAAAATAACAAATGGAAATCCTCCAGTGACCAGAAACAAAATGAGTATCCGGTATGTGAGCAGGAGTTAAATTCACATGGCCCACAGAGAGACAAGTAAACACAAATATTAGAGATAGGATTTAAAGCTCACACAAGACCCATAATTTAAACTGGCCTTAATAAAGCTAGGAGCCAGAAAGATGCTGTACTACCTATAAGTAAGGACTAGAGCATATCTACCTGATATCTTAGGACCTCAGGTGAAGACAGTTCCCTAGGCAGGCTGGCTGAAATATATGAAAATCAACCACTAAAAGATTAAAAGTTTAAGCTTCACTCAGTGTCAGTTACAGCAGAAAAGAAAAAAAAATGATAAAAAAAATTTAAGATTGACAGCACTTGAAATCACAACAGTTAATCCTCCAGTTAGTCAACAGTTGTAATCACCTGGAATTTGGGATTTACCTGGAAAAGGAAACAGTGGAAACACCTCAGGAAGATATAGTAGAAAATGATTACTGATGAAAGTAAGCTTAAAAACAAGAACCATGGAATATGTGGGAAGTACTACTACATGAAAGGCTGTCCACAGATTCAAGCTAGATACATTCACAGCAGATTTTATAGAAAACAGATTAGGATTAAAAGAACTGTAAAAATCTGTACCGGGAATTGTGGTTTTCAAACCTTATGAGAATCTTTGTCAGAGTGTTTGAAAACAAGAGATGCCAGGTCCTAGGCTCAGAGGTTTTGGTTGAATCTGAACATTTAATCTGATACGGCAGGGTTTACAGATTGAATCTGCACTAGAATTTAGAAACAACTCTATGTTTCTTGAAAATAATTAGAGCCATCTTACTAAAAATATATGATCACATGTATATATACATAATACACATATGCATATACCTGTATACACGTATACACACATACATATATGTGTGTATGATTTCGTGATATACTAAGAAATATATATTTTAGTTTTTGTCCTAGCTCCTGTTCAGACTTCTAAAAATTCTTGTAATTTCCTAAGTAACAAGAGCTATAGGAGCATCTTTTGTAATATTTATTTTTTGTTCCCAGTGTTGCAGAAAAATTGTAAAACTCAAATCAGCGAGAAATCAAGCAGCACCTGGAGGGTTGGGGAAATTCAGGTTTATTATGCCGGAGGTCCCAGAAGAGCTAGTGCTCTGAAAATCTGGGCCCCTAGCGTAGGAGAAATTTTGTTTATATATCCTCCCTGTTACAGTTGGCACGGGCCCATTTGTCCTCAGCTAGCTGCAGACCCCGGGAGTTGCTATGGATTACAGGCAGCTCAAATAGGTATTTAGTCAATACATCAGTTATCTATAGGATGCATTCCTAAGATGAAGGTGAGTCCGTATGTTTACAGAAACAGGACAAGAAGCTGATTACAGCAAGCAAGCATGCTTACAGAAGCAGAACACAGAGCTGATTACAAGGTTAGCCATTTGAGTGGAAAATTCCTTTTCACCAGCTCCCTAGAGCTCTGTTGTAGTAAAGGTGAAAGAATTGTCTTTGCCACTTAAAGAAAGCTTCTTTCCACCACACCTGAGTTTATGTTAATGACATGACTTTTCCAATGCCTTGAAGAATGTGGGGGTGGTTAGTGGCAGGAGAACTAGTCATGTGATTAATTCACCCCTGACCTCCAGAGAGGGGAGCTTGAGGTTGAGTTAGTCAACAACTGCCTATGATTGAATCAATCATGTCTACATAATCATGTCTACATTATGTCTACATAATGAAACATGGTACCCTAAAGAATTCAGAGGGTTTCTGGGTTGGCGAACACACCAGTGCACTGGGAGGGCAGTGCATCTGGAGAGGGTATAGAAACTCCACACACCTTTTCCATACCTTGCTCTATGCATCTCTTGCACTTGGCTGTTTCTGAGTTATATATTTTGTAGTATTTGGTTAATCATAATTAAAGTGCTTTCCAGACACCTCTGAGCCATTTTAGCTAATTACTAAACCCAAGGAGGGAACTGTGGGAACCCTGTTTCTAGTCAGTCGGTCACAAGTCTGGGAGGCCTAGACTTTGACATCAGAAGTGTGGCAGTCTGTGAGTCAAAGTCCTGAATTCATGGGATCTGATGCCAACACTAGGTTGATAGTGTCAGAATTGAATTTAATTATAGAACACCCAGTCGTTGTCCAGAGAATTGGAGAACTGCTTAGTGTGGAAAACTGACACATTTAGTATAAGAAGTATTGAAAGTGGTGAAAAAGAAACATTGTTTTTCCTTTTAGTGTGTACGTGTGTGTATCCCTGAAAATAACTTTAGGAAAAGGAATTTGGCCTAATGAAGACAGAGTTAGTCTTTATAATCTTGCTTCAGTCAATAAAGACTTTTTGTGTGAAAGCAGTAATTTTAAAAACAACATGGATTCTTAGTTCTCCCAACTTTGACGGGAGCCCAGAGAAGGTGTTTTTGAGTGAAAGAGGAAAGGGGTCCTGGCAGCTATGAGTAAAAAAAAAAGAAAAGCAGAAAAGCTGTTTCACAAAAATATTGTCACTTTGTAACACTCGATTGGTTTTAAATAGAACTATTTACTTCACCAAATACCATGTAACTAGTTATTTTTGAACTTCTAATTAAAATAGCTTTTAGCAAATGGCAAACACAAACACACACACACTCTCCACACTCAAACACACTCACATCCATATTTCTAAGATACTTCATACAGCTTGTATTTTAAATTGCGTTACAGAAGTAATCATTTTGCCAATTTAAAGGAGAGAACATAGTCTAAATACTATGTGAGCAAACACTTCCCACTTTTACATGTCTGTAAAGGAAGAACGAGACTACATATGCACATGCAGGTTCAACTGCCATGCCATTGTCTCAGAGTTAGAGAATTGCAACTTTGAAAGTTGTAGCTTTAAAATATATATATGATTGAAATTTTACTTGGGAAAAATTTATATTAAGTATTGAAACACAATGAGTAAGATGTTATTACTACCTTATAATTCTGTTACTATCTTACTATGCTTTCTCCCTTAAAGAATTAACATATTAAGAAAAGGTATGGAAAAAAATTGCTATAGATAGTTTTTTAGGGCATCCTCCCACATAAATAAGTCAACTTATACATTTTGCCTATAAAAGGCCAGTTGACCAATGAAATGTGGTTCTTTTTTATCTTCTATCTATCTATCTATCTATCCATCTATCATCATCATCTATCTAGTACTATAAAATATACTAATAAATGTTTTTAATATAATATGTGAGAAGTACAATAATATACTAATGGTATAGAAAGTATAGTATAATATATAAGTAATATATAACATATAACATATAAAACATATAACATATAACATATTACATATAATATATAATATATAATATACAATATACAATATGTAATATATCTGTATGTTATGGGTTAAATTGCATCCCACTGATTTTCATAGGTTATAATTCTAAACCCTAATAGCCCAGAATGTGACTTTACAAGACAGAAATAGGTCATTGAAGATGTAACTAGTTAAGACATGGTCACATTGGAGTAGAATAGGACCCCCAATTCAATGTAACTGGTGTCTTTATAAAAAAGGGATATTTGCACCCACACAGGAGAAATGTCAATTGAAGATGGAAGAGAGAGAGGTTGATGCTTCTAAAAGCAAATAATGCCAAAGATATGCTACAAATGGCAATTAGTGTGGAACAGATCTTCCCTCAGAGCTCTTGGGAGGAATCAACTCTGCTGATGCTAATTTTGTAGTGTAGAACTGTAGAACAGTACATTTCTTTTGTTTAAACCACCCAGTTTGTGGTACTTTGTTACAATAGCCTTAGCAAACTGATACAGTATATGATGCTGTATGATACTGTATAATATAGATAACATTTATCTAATGTACTAATAATCTACCTATATCTATCTATCTATTTATCTATCTATCTATCTATCTATCTATCTATCTATCTATCTATATCTCATATTGAATGTAGTGCCACCATTCTGAATGACACAAAAAGTTTTAAGATGCAATAAAAATGTAGTTAATAAATTAAGTGAGACATAAGTTTTATTTTATTCATGCAACCTAATGCAAAAACTTTAACTGTACTTGGGTTGGTTGCTTAATGAGTAATGTTTGTGCAAACATAATAGTTTATAGAAAAGCAATAAAGAGTTGGAAGTGACCTTTGAGGTTATTTAATCTAGCTTCTGTCTCAGTACTGAAATACTCCCCATAAGATCCTTGAGGAGTAGCTAATTACCTTCTTTTGTGGGAGCAGACAGAGGGGTGTGACTGACTGCCTAAAGGCACCAGGGAATAGTCCAAAAGAGGAAGTGATAATTAGCTTGAGTTGACATGGATGAGAATTGCAAATTTCCCTAAGGCTGAAGTATAGAGGGTGGGAAAAGTAGATCAGCACAAGAAGCTGTCCTAGCCAGTTTATGAAGTGTCTTAGTACTATCCAAAGCAGCCTTAAGTAGTCTCATAGGTGCTAGGGCATGCTTTATGTCTAAGAGTAAATGCACCTATTATTAATAGGCATATATTTTAGGGAGCTGATACTTGTGAAAGAATGGAGGTGCTTTGGAGGAAGACCAGAATGCTGGCAGCTCAATCAATAGGGAGATGTTACTTGCTTGTTTGGTATAAATAATTTGCAGTTTCTCATTTGATATCTTTTCACTATTGAACCTGTCTTATCACCAGATCCCATTCCAATTGTATGTTGTCACTCACTACAATGTCTTCTACTAATTGGTCATATTAGGTAGTTAGGCATGAGCCACAGGAGCCAAGGCCCAGCTCTGTCACCATAGAAACTTCCCCTGAAGCCCTTCCTTAAGGACCTCTAGAAATATCTTCCTTTTAGGGTTATAAATTACCCCAAATCCTAGAGCACACAGGCCATAAAAGCTGATGGCTAAAACAGCTACAAACACATGCACAGAAAGTACTGCCCCTAACTTCAGCCTCATTATATCATCATTATAATCTCATGACTATGCCTGGAAGTTCATGAATCTAATTACAACAGACTGAATTCTGGGCAAGCACAAGTACAATAGACACAAGTTATACTGCAGTGAACTGTCAGTCAAGGATACCTCCCATACAGATAGATCATCTAGGACTCCCATCGAGGCCCAAATATAAACAAATCTGCCCATCTCTGCATTGTTACAGCTCTCCTGGCTGGAAACTCATCCCTCCCTTTGGGGTGTACTATCTTATCTCTTTATCTCCTGAATTCCACAGGGCTGCAGTCTTTCTAAGCGAGGACTGTTTCCTTCTAAATTGTATTTTCAATAAATCTTACTTTTTCTCAATCTCGCTGACCTGTAATTCTTTGTTGCTTTGGCAGGAAGAACCAAGGAACAAACACACAACGCCACCGTCCACAGCACTCAGCTGTCCACCACTGTCCTCCTCCCCCACACCACTGGGGTGATGAGGGATTTCACCTCACCCCAGTGGTCAGTGACAGTCATATTAAAATTATTTATTATTCTATAAATCCACATTTTCTGCATCTCACGTTGCCTTTGCACACATTACTCTTATTGCCTAAAGGATGTCCTCCATTACTTGATTATTAAAATCTTATTTATTTTTAAGATACAACTCAAAAGTCAGATAAAAGTAATGTTATTGCTCTTCCCACTCTGCTCCCAAAACATTTTGAACTTGACTTTATAACAGCCAGCAGTTTCTTACATTATCCTTATTTGCATACCTTTGTAGCCATACACTCAGTAACAGATGCCCCTTTGGGCATACATAGTATTTATATTTATCTTTATATTTTAAATCTACAAGCAGAGTGTTGTTAAAGAGAAAACCAGAGGCCCAAAATGGCATTGCTCATGCTAAAGCTCATGATACAAAACCTAGATTTGCTAACTGACCTAATTGCTGTTTTAACCTGTCCTAGAACCAAAATCTGAATCAACCAGTCTGGAATTTTCTGGTCCAGCACCACTAAGGTGGTCTGTCACATGGACCCTCTCCATACTCCACAGAAAAGAGAGGCAACCTGCATAATAAAAACTCTTGCTGTTTTTTTCCCCCCAAAAGAAGATGTCTTGATCTAAAAATAATCCTCTTTTCTTCTGTTACCAGCTCTTTTGATCCTCCCTTCCTTTAAAACCTTTCCATTTTGTACAGTCCCTAAGAGAACCCTTGCTAGATGGGATGATGCCCCATCCATGAACCACTTAATAAACCAAGTACGACTTCGAATTTACCCAGTTGAATTTTGTTTTTTAACACTGTTTTGTATATAATATAAAGTCAATGTTGGTTATATAAAAAAAGAAAGAATGTTGTATTATGTGACTTTTGTGTTGGAAATTGGAGAATTTAAAATACCAGATTAGAAAAAATGTGTTAAAGATCATCTTTCCCATATACTCATAACAAAATCTAAACTCATGGGAAAGCTCTCTGTATGGGCTAATTTTGTTGTTTATATATCACTGTAGCCCAAGCCCAGCAGTAAATTAAAAATTCCATTAATGCTTGACAGACTATCCATATCAAAACATATATTTTAGAATTAATTTTTGAATAAGCTTGTTGGATGTTGAGCTCACAAGATAAAAGTATGCAAAATAAAGTTTTATAAAAATTTTAATATAAAATGTATAGAGATTGAGTATAAATTTATTTACAAAAGGGAACTGTGACATTTATTTTTGTCTTTAACCAACCATGTCTTTTTATTAAGTCCCCAGATATCTGGTAGAAAAAAAAGTTGTTTAAGTTTTGGTCCCATCTGGTTTAAAATTTAGTGAATTAATCATTTAAAATAACCTTCTATGAAAAAAGAATAAAAATTGTCATCTTTCAGACTTCTAAGTCTTTCATTAGTTACATTCCATTATGTATGTAACTTCCTCCCTAGTTGCATTCCATTATGATATCTGGCTATATTGGAGAAGAGATTTGGCTTATGTAACTTTGTGATGGGGTGCTAAAGCAGAGTGCTTGGCAAGGTAGGAATGTGTGGCCCGCCAGGACTATCTGTTGTCCACCTACTTGCTGCTTGATATGTTGGCAATTGCAACTGAAAACTTCAGCAGCTATAATTTATGGTCTGGTCTTTTTTGGCCTCATTTCAGCTCCTGCAGTCATAAGAGATCCTTCTGGCCTCTGGCTGAGATTCCCATTCAACTGTAGCTTATCTTGTGTCTGGTATAGAAATATCCTGGAATAAGCAGAATTTTGGGGAGTCCTGCCATGAATTCATATGACTCACCTAAAATTGCACATCTATTAATTCATCCAAAAATGTATTCCAGGGTCTCAGTGAAAGTCCATGTTTCTCATGCCAGTATTTAACAAAAGAGATTGGTCATGAATGCATTTTAGATCTACCTTTTTTTGGCCTTTGGCTTTATGAATATCAGTTCATAAAAACTGGTATTCATAAAGCCATCCCTCAAAGGTCATATGTGCATTACAGTTTTCCAGTTATTGATTCTTTTGAATCATATCTTCCTTTGCTGCCATGAGAATGAGGCTCTATAGGATTGTCTCTTGGTGAATATTTTCATATAGACTTATGAATCTGATGATCCTTTTTAATGCATTTTAGTTATTTGAAATAACACACTGCCTGAGAACCATCTATGTACATTGTCCTGAAAAGCAGAAAAAGAGAGAGTTTGAGCATGTGTACAAATTTTGTGACCCTTTTAATTATAGAATTTGGATAAATTAATATTATTATTAACAATCATCATATATAAGATTTAATTTATCTACATTAGAGTCATAGATGCTTTTTGAAGAAATAATCTCTCAACTCTTAATAGGTTTGTAAATCATTACTAACCAATTTTCCTCCTTCATTTATTATGCTTAAAATTGTCTTTAGAAATTTATACTAAATCATAACAGAGTGGTCAAGAACAGAACAATCTCTCCATGTTGAAACTACATGGATTATCTATAAAATGGAAATAATAATAGCATCTCCTTCATAGGAATGTTATGAGGACTAAATAAAATTATACTTCTCAAAGATTATGTATTGTCTGATAGCTTGGAAACAAAAATATTGACTAATATCTTGTGGGAGAGAAAACTGAGTCTTAAATTTTAATTTATCCATGAAAGCAGTTGAACCTAGGAGCCTGTATTTCCTCAGCTCATTTTTCAACAGAGATGCAGTGACGTTATGTTCAGTCACATTCTTGTAGAGCTCTACAATTTCTGTTATAATGTAAGTGGTTTTACTGTTAAGGCATAATGCTCTACACTTGAGCAGGTATGTAGAATAGCATTCCTACAAGGATTTGTCGGGAAAATAATCTTGAACCCAATATTGCCAAATATCTATTAAGTTTTTGTTGAAAGAAAAAGTATTGATGGAGGCTTGCTTTAAGGATATGAACATTGCACCCATTCCACCATTTTTTAAACATTGTTGGGTTGCTATTGTTGTTGTTTTTTTTTTAATAAGCAAAACCATTTGAGATAAAACAGATTTTTAAAAGTTTGATCAGTTTGAAGGATGTCAGGATCAGCACAATTGTAGTTATTTATCACTCAACATCCCAGCCCTTGATCTTGAATGCAGAATACTCTCATTTTGAAGATCAAAAACTACTCTGTTAGATCATTTAATTTCTGCTCTTGTTCTATGCAGGAAATCAGAGAGCTGTGTACTCCGCTTATATTTTATTACTTCTCTATTCTTCAAATCATTGAAAAATCAATACTAAATGGCTGCTCTGAGCCAGACACTGTTCTTGGTGTTGGGTGACACAATAGCCAAGAATTTGCATCTTGGGCCATATTATATTCTATTTTTGGTGAGAGGAGATAAATAATAAATAAGTAAAAAAATGCATACTAATCATTATCACACACTTGTAAGTTCTCTGAAGATGATAAAAACAGGGTGTTATACTAGAGAGTATGGGTTAAAGAAGGGGACCACTTTAGACAGGGTCAGTGAGGAAGTTCTCTCAAGGGTGGTAATGGTTTGAACACTGAAATAGCAATGCATGTGAAGAACTAGAGGGGAAAGCCTTCCATAGGAGAAAAAAGCAATTATAATAATACTCAGTTATACTGAGTTGGGCTCATTTGAAAATCAGAAAGAATGACAGTATTTTAGAAGCTTGGTGAGAAAAGCAGAGAAGATGCTAGCTATGAGATGGAATCTGAGAGTTAAGCAAGGACCAGTCCCAATAGGATCTTGTAGAAACCAGTTTTAACTGGAGCTCAGATTATTCAACATTCAGAGAAATACCATCAGAGGGTATGGGGAAGGAAGGATTTGATTTACATCTTATAAAGACCTCTCTGACAGTCAGGAAGAGAGAGAATGGTCCAGGAGCAAGACAGCAAACATATCGTTTTGTTCGTTCGTTCGTTTGTTTGTTTTTTATGCCTACAGCACCTGATATTCCTAGTTGGTTTCCCATCCAAGCAGTAACCAGGTCCGACCCTGCTTAGCTTCTGAGATCAGATGAGATTGGGGATGTTAGGGTGGCATGGCCTTAGACTTACATCTTTTTAAAAGTGTTTTCACTGGACAGCAGTTTGAGCTCTTTTGAGAATCACAAAGTCTTTTTAAAACTGTCTTCATGATAAAAATAAACATATCTGGCTTAAGTTCTAAGAATCTAATGTCTATCAAGCGATTAGTTTTTATTTATTTGATGGATGGTTATAGATCACTTTACTGATCACTATGTTTGCTTCCTGAACTGCAAGTAAAAACGGAGGAATTCCATGCAGCCCATTAGGTACACTAGCATTATCATTGGTGATTCTTAATTTAAGTTCCATCCTTCTCTCTTTTTCTTACTTTTCTCACTTACATGCAAATTTATACTACATGTATAGTGCATAGCTATACAGTGTTCAGGGTTGGCTTGGAAATTAGTCTTCAATCTTTCATTTAATTTTTTTATTTGAATAAGTGAACATAGAGAGTGTTATGGTCAGATAATAAATAAATTAATCATTAGAAATTAGGCATACAAAAATCTTAGGCATTATAACAAATCATGTTCCATGTGTCATTTTAAATTCACCAAAACTTAATAGTTTTTTGTGTTGTATAGTCATATTCAGTACCAAAGTAAATAATCACTATAGCTCTAGAGAAAAAAACAAAAACTTTGAACTATACATTATAAAAGACTGTTATAAACCAAATCCTAAATTTTTAATATGTAGAAAGTAATTTAAAACCAGAAATTATAGTTCATGATTTTTTTCTTGCAATTGTGGGAAATATTACACATTACAAAATTTTAAATATTATTACATTTATTTTATGTGTTTTCATTATTTAACATATATATGTTAACTTATTCCAAAAAGGTTTAGGCTGTAATAAAGAATAAAAAGCATTTATCTGAGTAAAAGTTTGCAGTCTCAGAGACACAGATTCATGTAGCAACTCAAATTGTGCTCCAAGACAAAGAGAGCCAGAGCTTATAAAGGCAAAAACACGGTTGTAACAAAAAACTTTTCTTATTGGCTGTCTAACATGGTATGATGACGAGTTCAAAAAGGGTTGGTCAGGTCCAGGTGGTGAGACTCTGAAATAAGCAAGTTCCAAGATGTGCTTCTACAGCAAGCATGGGAGTCCAAGAGTTCAAATCTCAATTCGATTCTATATGCAAATGAAGGATACTGGCCAGTGAAACAGATTGGCTCTTTTCAAGGTGAAGAGTGCATGCAAATGGTTTGGTTGCCATGGTAAAGAGGAAGTAAAGTTTAGGCTGTGCTTTCATGGCTGGTTCAAAAGTTCAAAAGTTCATGGATGGGATGAGCATAAGGCAAACTTCATGGCCTGCCAGCTCCACTTAGTTCCTTTGACATAAATGACTCTATCGCAGCGATTTCCATTCACAAGTATTTTCATAATTTACATATGTATGTGACTTATTCCAAAGATCCTTCTCATGTTTTAACTACATATGTTATCTTCACTGATGTATGAATCATTCGATATAACTCTTAATCTGCTGAAATTGTATGACATTTACAGATTTCATTATCTATGCTATATATCCACACACACACACACATATATATGTATATATATATATATATATATATATATATATATATATATATATATAAATGTGCTTATCGTATTCAATGTCATGACTCAATTTCAATATTTTTCTATTAAATGTCCTTTGCAAATATATGTAGCAATTGTGATGTTTTTATTAAAGTTTTAGAACTGCTAGCATCTCACAAAAGATATTAGAAAATGTACTGAACCAGAAATGCTAGAGTAAGTTTAAAAGTAAGAAAATAAAGTGTCAAGAAAATCTGCTGTGATTGTTCATAAATCAGTATGTGTAGAATTAAAAATGTGACAGTGTTCTAAGTTAGACTTCATGAAAAGCCTGTACAATCTTGAGAGCATGTCTTGACATTTAAAGTATATGCAGCAATTCATTGTATAAAAATGGCCTAGTTCCCAAGACAGCAGCTCAAATGTGTTATATACCTGAGAAACATCTGCAAAGCTGCTTGCTTTTTGCAAAATTCTGTGTTTGGCAATAGAACACAGATTCAACTATTCAAAATAAAAGATAGTACTAAAAGACCGGAAATAAAGACAAAATGTTTTAATGATTCATTGCTATCTTTCAAAAGCTTTAAATAAAAATTTGCTTTAGCAATTGATGTTTATTTTTTTCAAGTGTTTATAGCCTATAACGTGGAAT
>PVKZ01006662.1:0-32122 GCA_004027375.1 Macroglossus sobrinus | reverse complement strand
AAGGAAGGAAGGAAGGAAGGAAGGAAGGAAGGAAGGAAGGAAGGAAGGAGGAGAGGAAGAAAGGAAGGAAGGAGGGAAGGAAGGACAGAAGGAAGAAAGAAAGGAGGGAAGGAGGAGAGGAAGGAAGGAAGGAAGGAAGGAAGGAAGGAAGACTGGGAGATAAAGAATGAGACATAAGGGGAGGGGAAGGGACGAGAGGGGAGCAGGCTGCAAGAAGAAGCATCTGGATTCACATGTGGCGTCTGCCACCCATTAGTTCCACAGAGCTGGTGGCTTCCGCTCTTGGGTCTCAGCTCCGTCCCCTGCAAAAAGCTTGACCAAGGAGCAGCCTTACTCTGGCCCGAGGCCACTGGCAAGATGCCCTGAGACCAGCCTGGGGAAACGCCAGTGTGCAGGGCAAGCATCGGGTGCTGCTGTTTGGGGTCAACCGTCCAAACCTGTCACAAGAAAACCACTCAGGTGAAGAGGTGACAACAGGCAGTGCAGCTGAAACGGGTCAGAGAAGGTCACGAGGGGCCTGAGGGGCCCCCCTGTTCACAGGAGCAGATGTGACTCAGGACTGGGGCCTCGACTCCAAGTTCAGGCCACGACCTCTGTGCTCCCCCACCCTGCACGCGCTGCCTCCATGATCTCAGTGGGGCCATCTGGGTCGGGGACATCTGGCAGGAAGTGATCCGCCCACACCCACCGGTCAGAACTGGAGCTCCGGGAATCGTGTGGTGACCGCATTGGGGAAAATACTGAGAAGAGAGAGAACATGAGTTTCCTCTCATTTATTATCGGGGCCTTTTCCCCCTAAATGGTGACAGAGAGACTATGTCACCACTGCAGGTGCAGTGACAGGGCTGTCCTCCGCCCGCCTGCTGGGAGACGCGCTGTGTCCTCCAGGTGGGGTCTGTCGAGTGCTCTAGGCAGCGGCCCTCAGCACGACCCTGGGACCAGCAGCTTCGGCCGCACCTGGCCCTTGCCAGAAAGACAGACTCTTGCTCCCCCACCCCGGTCCCCCCAAATCAGACAAGAACCGCAGCCCAGCCACCGCTGAAGCAGTGCCAGGCCGGACCCTGAGTTCAGCTGAGGACCACTCCCCAGCGCAGACTCAGACGGCACACGCTCAGCTGCCACCTGGCCACCTAGAGAGAGACACTCGCTTGCTCCTTGTCACACGGTCCACAGAACCGTAAATGAGGACGATGATATTTACCCCACAACTAACGGGCATGGGCACCTGACCCGGCAGACAGCAGCGCCGTGAACACTGGCACCGTTGCTATTCTGAGATGTTCTCCGGAGTATTTTGGATGAACGAGAGAAAGGAAGGACACTCTCCACCCATCTCCGAGTCAGCCCACCTGGGGCAGGCTTCCTAACAACAGCTTCCAGGAGCCCCAGAAGCCGTCCTCGGGTGACGGGGAGCTGTGACCTCTCACAGCTGCTGGCTGTCCCTCGAGACGAGACCTCAGTGACGCAGAGGGCACAGAAGTCATTTATCCGGCGTATGAAAACGGAATGCTGTGCTGCTGTAATGGTGCTTAATGTTTATGAGCACTTTTTACAAATATAACTCGTTTGTTTTCATTAGCTCCTTTCGTCTGGGTAGCAACCCCGCGAGGCGGCGGCAACACGGTCGCCAGTTTGCAGACTAGGGAAGCGAGGGTCCCAGGGGTGGAGGATGTACCAAGCGCTACTCGGTGGCAGAGAGACTGAGCGGGGTCTGGGGTCCACGCCCTTAGCACCCCCACCCCCCACGCTCCCAGTCCAGCTGTCCAGCAGCCCAGCATTTGCCCTCCCCATAAACGCGCTCACCCCCGCCCCCAAGGGTATGCAGCCCGAGGTCCTGTGACTGCTACACTAGACTTGGCAAGCGCCTTGGCGTCAGCCGGGGATGCAGAAGGTGCAGACTCTCCTGCTCCATCCAGCTCCACCCAGGGCTATGAGATCCCGTGAACGCCACACGACACCAACACGCCCTTCAGCACCACGGACAGGGGCGGCAGCATGTGAACGCCGCGCGACCCCACCGCGCTCTTCAGCACCACGGACAGGGGCGGAAGCACGTGAACGCCACGCGGCCCCAACACACCTTTCAGCACCACGGACAGAGACAGCGGCACCTCCCCGCTTGCTCTCAGCGGATGCCAGCAGCCCCCAAGGCTATTTGAGGGTGCAGAGCCGCTCAACTTATTTCCCGCAAAACCCTTTAATTACTGTAAAAATAGAAGGCCCTCGACCACGGTCATCCAGCTCGATAACCGTGAATAATGCGCATTCACGCACGGGCTAAGAATAGGAGCGGGGGTGCCGATGAAGCCAGCCGTGAGCAAAGAGAGGCAAAGGGCATCAACAGAGCTTAGAAATTTCACATACATACACACATATAATTTGTATTCTGTGACTCAGACGCTCTACCACTCGGTCCTCACGTGGAATAAGGTGGGTCCCACAGGGACACGGTTCCTGGGAAGGGCAGGAAGAAGCTAGCCTTGCCCGTCCAGAGTCAGACAGACAGACAGACAGACAGACAGAGCCTCTGCCCTTCACCCCCGCCAGTCCTGTGACCTCGGACATGCCCCCAGACTCCTTGAAGGGCTGCAGGAGGCTGACACCCACAAACTGAATCACCTGGCACATACCTAGGGGTTGATAACAGGCTGAAGTCATCACACTTGGCATCTTCTTTGAGACAAAGTCACTGCACCATTCCAGATAAGTTCACCAAGCACTCGCCAGTGAATTCTGATGGCTGTCACTGCTAATGCCCCTGCCCTATCCGCTCAGAAAGAACTGGAAAAATAAAAGTGTGCCCATTTCGCCTTGCCGTGACATACTTCGCTCATACCAGAGACCCCTGATATGCGGAAGCGTCTTATGATGGCCCCTGGAGACCCTCCCTGGTCCCTACTCGGGAAAGGAGGCACCGCGAAGCCCTTTCTTCATTCTCTCGCACCCTCTGCAGGGCCACTCCCACCCCCACGAAACCCCCTCATCTCACAACTCCACGAGAGGCGCCACAGAACAAGCTCAGGCGGGCAGGACCTGCGCTTGCATGCCGTGGCCCGCACAGAGTGGCGCCTGGCCTGTGGGCACTGCAGCAATGTCGCCATGACAGAGATCGGACTGTCCCTTCCAGGACCCCAGGCCCTCCGGTGGCTGCTCCATGGGGACATGTGTGGCGTGCTCACACGGGGGCTGAGCAGGAGTGAAGATGAGCAGGACCACTTCTGGCTACTGCCAGCTCTGCTCAACTTAGCTACGCGGTGGCCTGTGACTTTTTTCTAGACTCATCATCATCCCTTAGCTCCGCCCACCTTTACCCTCCGGTGCAGACAGGTAAATTAAATCATACTCCAGAGTTCATGACCCTCATTTTGCCGTGTCTGTCTCTCCAGCCCTCTAGCCTGGCCCCAAATGGGTCGTCGGTATGCTTTTGAACAAGCCGGAGCTTATAAACGACTTCTTCCTCCTACAGCGTCTTAGGATGAAAACATCAACATGTGTGTGTGTGTGTGTGTGTGTGTGTGTGTGTGTGTGTGTGTGTGTGTGTGTCTTCCTAGGTCTCAGTGGCCTTCTCATGCAATGGAGATAACGATGCCAGCTGCAGCGTTCCGCCTGCCCTCCTGGGAGAGATGAGTGAGCAAGTGCCCACGGAGCCAGCTGCTCTGTGTCTGAGGCCTCGGAGGCCTGAGTCAGAAGCATCCCCAAGACTTTACAAGGAGGAGGGGATGGTGGATGTGCGAGGAGGAGGAGGAGGAGGAGGAGGAGGAGGAGGAGGAAGCAAGCATGCGGAGGTAGGGACGTCTAGAGTGCCTGGGGGAGATGCCCGAATCCACAGGGGGAGGATCGCGGGGGGCCCTGTCATGGCAGACAGGGGGTGCCCTCCAGAGCCACGTGGGACTTTGTCTGCGACGTGACAGGAGTGGCCGAGGAGCGTTCGCAGGGGATGGTGTGACAACAGCAGCATTTCGGATCCCACGGAAATTCACATATGCGTTTACGTTTCAGGTGGGACAGTGTGTTTAAGCCAAAGGGAGACACGAGAAGCTGAGAGATCGCAGGCACCCCGACCTAGACAGGAGTCGCGTTCGGGCAGGTGGCTCTCCAGGGCCCCTCAGGCGGACGCTTCATGGTCGACAGCCACGACCTCAAGTCCTCAGAGAACAGAAAGCACCTGGCCCCCCTGGGCTCGGAAGAAACAGGTGCAGGATCCACCCCACTCAGACCTGGAGGCTACAGTGGCGGCCGTGAACCTGGCCTCCTGACTTGAGCCCTCCTCAAGTTCATCATGGCGGCCTTGGCGCCTCTTCCCGCGGTTTTCCCATCAGCACCTCATTTATTCAGCTTCGCGGGGAGCCAGCCTACGACGGCCTGCCCACACCACGACTCCAGCACACTCGGGCGCCTGCACGCAGCGCTGGCTGGCAGTGTCCTCAGCACCTTCAAGCGAAGTTCTGAGAAGCTGGCACCCTGCGAGGTCCAAACAGCCATGGTCACCTGTCCAGCTCGGACTCCCTGTCACCAGGCTCACCCCTGTCAGCGTTACGGTCCCGGCACAAATCGAAGGACACCGTACACGACGAGGAACTGCCGTTTGTGCGACCTAAAATTCTGTCCATTACCGAGTCAACCAGCCCAGTAAAATTCAGCTGAGCATCTCGTATCTGCACCCATATTTTTTTCCTGGCTCCCTGCTCTGTGAAATCTGAGCACAAAATCCATAGGAGGTTTTATTGATGGCCATATGGATGTCTGCGAAAGTGCTTCAGAAAGGGTTTTTTGGTGGTTGTTTTGGGGTTATTTCTCCTCCTCCAGAAAGTGCTGACCGAATCACGGCTCTTTGGGACACTGTGCCCCAGTTTCAGCCCATCGGTGTCGAGGACCGTCACTGTCCACAGGGTGTCACCCAGACTCGGTGAGGGACCGAGATAAAGTCTTGTCCTGCTCCTCTGTGCCACCTCCGTGCCCGGTCCAGGCCAGTCCCCGACTGAGACCTCCCCTTACATGTCACCAGCTCCGGCTGTGACACCAGCACCGTTTTCTGTACCTGAGTCCTCACGGACTCTGGCTTAGGTGACCTTGACTCTGCCCGGCAATGTCACTTACGAGGATCCCTTTCAGGCCCAGCTCCCGAGTGTCCCCTTCACCCTGCACCAACTGGTTCACTGCAGGGCAGCAAAACAGCGGGCACTTGGAGGTGCTCACATGCCCGGCCTTGGGCCCTGGGGCCCCGTCTGCAGACGGCCCAGCGAGAGGGCCCCCTCCGCTGGGTGTGACGTAACAGAGGGAACGTGGCTGAACTGACCGTCGCACCTGGGGACTCTGGGGCCTGGGCGGCTTAGAGCTGGCTCTGGCCAGCAGGACATCGTGGGGAATGTGGGGTGGGAGGGGACCAGGACGGGGGCGGCTTCCAGAATGAGAGGCCGCCCAGGAAGGTGGCACCCCACGAGGTCTCGGGCACCTGCTGGGGTCCCCCGGGGGGCGCTGCACCGAGGTCTGGCAGCGCCAGGAGGCCAAGCCCTCCCGCAGTTCCCAGCTGTGTGATCTTGGGCAGCTCACCGTCGGAGCCTCAGTTTCCCTGGCTGCTGGGGAAGGGGTGATTCATCATCGCTCCAGCTTCTGTCAATCTGAGTGACAGCCAGGGGGCGTGTCCCCTCACCATCTCACTGTGCGACCCTGGGCGGGTCGCTCGACCTCTGAGCTCTGCTCTCATCTGGGAAGCGGGCACAGCAGCGCCTTCCCCGAGGTGACATGGGGTGACACAGAGCGTGGGGTGCACCGTGCACGGAGCCCGGTCCCCGCAGACGCCACGCGCCTCACCACAGGCGTCAACCACAGTCGTTAATCACATCACCAAGAATACGGGAAAAAGTAGCTGGGATAGAGAAGGCTGATGCCTGGGGCCCGAAGCCACGGGGCCCCGGCCCACCGAACCCCCCAGCCCCTACCCTGGCGCTCTGCATGACTCCGAAGAGAATATTCAAGCAAGAAAGCTGGTTTGCTCAGCCCTGCCCACGCGCCTTCGTCACCAGTGGCCTTCTCCCCTCCTGGGACTCCCCTGATCCCCCCGACCCACCTGGCCTCGCCTCACCCATGGAGGGAAGGCAGAGCCCCATTGGGGTGAGGCCAGGGCACTCAGGACCGCAGCTCAGAGCTGCGCCTGCGAGGGCCTTGATGTGTCACCTCAGCCCGCCCCCTCACGTCACATGAGAGGAAGCAGAGGCTCAGAGAGGGGGGTGACTCACCCCAAATCACACAGCCAGCTCGTGGCAGGATCTAGAGTCAGACTTTGCTAAAAATGCTCCACTGCAGAGAGTGTCACCCGAGGACAGAGCCGAAAAGGCCAGAGCCTCCTGGGCTGGCCCATGCGTCCCGCCAGCACTGGGGTGCAAGGAGGCCCCCCTGGTGTAACCGTGACGCTGCAGCGTCGGGCCCTGAGTGTGGTGTCGCGGTGGGGGGGGGCCTCGGGGCCCCGGGGAGGGGCCTTCAGGTATCAGGGGAGTCAGGCTACCTGGCTGGAGACTGAGATGCCCCTGCCACCCCTGCCCGGCGACACCACTGCGTCGGTCAGAGGCCAGGCCAGCCCGGGGCGCACGCACCACCGCTGCCCGGCCAGCTCTGCCCCGACCGAGCACCCACCTCAAGGGCCCCGGCAGCCCGCCCACGCGAAGACCCTGCGATGCCCTCGCGATGCCCTCCTGCCACTTTTCGATACCAAACGTTTCGATACCAAGCGCCATGCGTGCGGGTCCCCAGAGTGCTTCCGCAGCTCTGCCCCGTCCCCAGGAGCGCCCCAAAGCAGCTTTGCTCAGAGCATCATGAACCACGGCCATCCCGCACGAGCGCAGCCCTCCCCCACGTGCTGTGCCCAGCCCTGCATGCTGCCCAGGGAGCCCTGGCCCCTGCACACGCGTCGCCCGTCTGAGACGGGGGACGACACGCACGGGGCGTGTGCTCTCCCTCCCAAACCCGGGGCCTCGCCCGCTGCCCAGCCCCGTCACAGGAGGACGCTCACCTTCTCACCCTTCTCTCCTTGGAAGAAAGGTCCTCGGCCCTAGAGGAGAGAAGCAGAAGGCAGAGGGGACGCTGAGGCACGCCAGGGCACGACCCCACGCGTGGCAGCCACGCCGCCCGGCAGCCTCGGAGGGATGGGCGCTCTGATGGAGTGTCGGCTCGTGTGAGTCAGCTCGCTTAGCTTTCCCAGCAACTCAAGAGCATGGTGCCATCCTTTACTTCCCTATCGGCTTGGGACACAATTCACAGACCGTGGAATTTGCCCACTTAAAGTGTGGGCGTCCGCGGTTTTTAGGGTACGCACAGGGTTGTGTAACCATCCCCGCGATCAACGTCAGGACATTTTTGTCACCTCTAAAAAGGACTCTGTGCCCATCTGTGGTTTCTGCACTCATCCATGCCCTGTCTCTACAGACCTGCCCGTTCTGGACGCTGCACACGGGATCAGAGTGGCGGGGAGGAGGCCGGCGCCCGGCTTCCCGGCCAGTGCTCCCTTAGCACAGAGTCCTCCAGGTTCATCCCTGCCGTCGTGTGTGTGCCAGTCCTCGCTTGGCTGCATTGTCACTGCACGTCACTGCACGGACATCACACATCTCATGCGTTCATTCATTCATCACGGGATGAACGTTCGCACTGTTTCTGCTTTTTAGTTATTGCGAACACAGACGCTGCCGTGAACATCTATCTGTGCACAAACACGTTTTTGCACAAATGTGTTTTCCTTGCTTTCCGGCACCTGCCTAGGCGTGGAACTGCCCGGTCCTACCGCCGTTCTGTTTAACCTTCCGGGGACAGGCCGATGGGTTTCCAAAGCAGCGGCACCACTGGACACCAGCCGTGGACAAGGGCCCCGACTGCCCCTGCGCCCACCTATCCCAGACACCCCCGAAAGTGAGGCGTCCACGTCGCTAACCACCACCATCCAGCCGTCCGTTAGTCCTTGCCGCCTCGTCGGGCCTCACTCCGTGTGTTAGGGCTCGTTTTTGGGGGTACATAGAATTGTATGTAGTTCTGAAGACACTTTCCTCACTATAAAATACCCTTCTTTACATCTATTAATTTTCTGCTTGTTTTAAAGTCCATTTTGTCTGATATTAGTATACTCACTCCAATTTTTTGTTTTCTATTTTGAGAGTATGTATCATTCATCCTTTACTTTCCACTTCTTTCTGTCTTTGTAGCTCATGTGTCTCCTGTAGACACAGTTCAATTGGATCTTTTTTTGCACCCAATCTGAACATCTCGTTTGAACTGGCTTATGTGCAATGTTGTTATTCGTATGTCACTTTACACGCACCATTTAACTCTTTGTTTTCTAGGTCCCCTGGTCTCTTTCTGTCGTTCTTTCATTCCTCTTTTCCTGCTCTTTCTTACATTATTTTCTAGTGCGACATTTTAATCCTTTAATAACATTTTCACGATGTGGTTTTGGAATTACTTTCTTCGAGGCTGCTCTAGGGTTTCCCACGTGCATCTCACCTTATCAGGGTCTGCTTCCGGTTTGTCCTAACTTACTTGCAGGGAGGTTTACAAACATCCTCCTACACAGCTCAATTCCCTCCTCCTCCCTTTGCACGTTCTCATTACAATACGAATCTGTCAAACACCCGCTAACACACTGTCACAATTATCGCTTGGACATGTCATCCCACTGCAGTTCTGGCCTCAGTTACTTCTGATGATAATCTGAAAAGTCAGCAAATAATCTTATGGGGTTTCCTTATCCATGGTGAGCCGTTTTTTTTTCTCTTGCTGCTTTCAAATATTCCTCTTCGTCTTTTAGGATTTTCATTATGTTTTTGGGGGTGGATGTCTTTGTGTTTATCTTGACTGGAGTTCGCCGAGCTCCTGGAATTTGCAGATCACGGATTTCCATCGAGTCCGGGACGTTGTGTCTCTGTACACGTTTTCTGCCCCCCCTCCCCTCACCCGCTGGAATTCCCATCAAGTGCACCCTGGTGCAGGACATGAGCGGGCACGCTTCTCTGAGGCTACGTTCACTTTTCTTCGTTGTTTCTCCTCCTTGAACTTCAGATGACACAGTCCCTATCGATCTATCGTCAAGCACGCTGTCTCCGCAGCCAGCATCAGACCTACTTTGAGCCTCCAGCGACTTTCATTTCAGTGATATTTTTCAACTCCAGAATTTCCAACAAATTCTATCTCTTCAATTATATTCTGTGCTTGATGAGATGCTGTCGTAATACCTTCCTTTGCTTCTTTAGGAATAGTTTAAAGTTCTCTGAATATACTTATAATGGCTCCTTGGAGGGCTTTGTCTGTTGAGTTTGACACCTGTGCCCTCACAGACAGTGTCTGTTGCCCGCCTTCTCTCCTTCCCATGTAAGACAGGCGTTTCACTAGACCCCACCTCACCAAGTTGATATGAGGTCTAAATGAGCCCGAAATCTGTCAAGCATGCCACAGAGAGCTGGGCACATAGTAGGTGCTGTTAAGCATGTGGCACAGAGCCAGGCACCAAGTAGGTGCTGTTCAGTGTTAGCAGCTTTTTTTTTTTTTTTCTCGTGTGATTTTGTTCAGAGCAGGTGCTTTCTACCTGACCTTGGGAGGGAGGGATGGGCAGAGAAGCTGTGACGGGGAGGAGCGAGCGAACTCCCAGGAGGCGCCTGGGGGGGAGCAGGTGCCATAGCCACGTCACAAACTGCTGGGTGGTGACGACGTCACGCTCCGCGTGAGCTGCGCCCGTCGGCTCAGGTCTCCAGGGAGAGGCTTTGCCTTGTCCTCTGCGGTGTCCCCTTGGTACTGAGGCCCTAGGAGAACTAGTTATAATCACGAGGAGAGACAGCTGTCCTTCGCTGACCGTCTGCGAGGGGCCCGGCATTTCACAGACGAAATCATCGCTATTTTCTTCTTTTTGCTGGCGGAGTAAATGAGGCTTTCACGGGTTAAAGACACCTGGTCGTGATCACGTGACACGCAAGGCCGGAGCCGGGGACAGCTACTGCGGTCCATGTGACACGATGCCACCCACGCTGGAGGCTGGGGTTGGCGCCTCCACCACGCCCGGCAATGACAACAGTGACAATGGCGTGTGCTGTGCTCCCCGCACTGTCTCCAGTCGCTTACGTGAATGACTCATTCACTCCTCAAGATGCCACTGCACTGTTAACGATCGGTCCCCGTTGTATAGACGAGGACTCTGAGGACAGAGAAGCTGAGAAGCTTGGCGGGGCCGGGATTCGCTTCCCAGGCCTCCGGCTCCCGAGCCCCTGCTCCGAGCCGTGCCTCGTCCTCTCTGTAATTCTTCTCGGACCCACCCGCCCCTGCGTTCACTCACGAACACGCCCGTGCTAGGCCAGATGACCGCGATGACAAATCACAGGCCAGGATGCCAGTCAGGGAGCCAGCTGCTGCTGGCAGGGCCGGGGATGTGGGAGCATGGAGTGAGGGGGTGACTTGGACCCAGGGGTCGGGGAGACATCCTAGGAAACCACTCACGGTGGAGGGAGAATGATGGGAAAACATGAGCCTGGCAGAGAGGGGCAGTGCAGGGGGGCGGGGGGAGGATGGAGGGGACACTCGTTCCCCATAGACAGGAGAGCATGAGCAGAGGCCAGCTTGGGGGAGCACAGCTGCCAGTCTGGGGCTGCGGGGCGAAGGGCAGGACCAGAGTGGCCGACTGCAGCCAAGTTTATAGGCCCCCCGAGCCCAGGGAGAGAGGCCATGTGGAGGGAGGTGGGGGCCGGTGCATTCTAGGTGACATGTGTCGTCACTCGCCCCAGCCACACAGAGAGGCAGCCCGCCACTTACCGAGTCCCCTTTCTCGCCCTTGGGTCCAGGAGCTCCAACGGGCCCAGCGGCTCCCGCGTCCCCCTGAGGAGTTGAAACCGAAAGTGAACGCTGGGCTGCCCGGGGCCTGCTGTGCCCAGCGCCCCGCGAGCAGCTGAGTCTGTCACTGCCAACCACAGAGCGCGGCCACACTCCCCAGCCCGGAACAGGAAGAAGCATCTTCGTCATTTCCCCAGCCTTCTCTTTCCGGGTGCCAGGGGCACGTTGGGAAACGGAGCAGGTGACAGTAACGTACTCTCAGCCCTGGGGGTGGCCTGGCCCCAGACGGGGGGGTCAGAAGCCCCAGGTCCGAGCTCCAGTTCTGCCACTTAGCGGGAGCCATCCTGACCCTCTGGGCCTCAGGCCCCTCCTCTGGGGAGTGGGCCCGCCACCACGAGCACGCACACGGCGAAGAGCCTGGTGGGGCTTTGGAAACAGCCAAGGCCACCAGGGTCCCCGACTGTGCCCAGGAGGGCCCTGGACCCTCACGACTGTCCACGAAGATGGGGGACAGGTGGAAGAGAGAACGGAGGCTGCGAGGGAAGGCAAGCTTCACTGGGGCCGTGGGGACCGGAGGAGCCCAGGCTCAGACCGGGCCGCAGCCGGTCCACGCGGGCGCACGTGCAGAGCTCGGCAAGCCTCGGCCCGTTTGTCCCGTTTTCCTTCTCTCTTGGGATGCAGGCTCAGCTCCTCCCGTTCCCCCATCTCAGCGGGCGGGCCCTGAGCCAGGGCTGGCAGACCCCAACCCTTTCCAGACTGAGAAATGGAGGTTCTGAGCAAAGAGACTCAGACGCCCCATCTTCTCTGCTGCTTGCTCCATCCTCCCATCCCAGCACGCCCAGAAGCAGCTCCCTGCAGGAAGGGACCCAACACACGGAACGTTCTTCCCGACACTGAGGGCAGAGCGGAGGACGGCCGGGCCCCAGACTGTGCCTCTGCCAGCTCCGGTACCCACCTTCAAGCCGGGGAGCCCCACGGGGCCGTCGGCGCCCCTGTCGCCCTGAAGGAAGAAAACCACAGGGAAGGCGTGAGGCTCTGCTTGCACTCCTCCCCCTTCTCCCTTCGCTAGCTGCTTCGCCGCCCGCGCGCCCAGAAGCCGGTCTCCTCGTGAGCCGCGTGACGGCCGACAGGCCGGACGAGGTCCCTGGAGCGACAGCCCCTGCTCTTGAGCTGCGTGCGGACCTGGCAGGGACCTTGGGCATCACCTAGTGCAGCCACCGGAGGGACAAAGATAGAGACCAGCAGGATGGAACCCTCGGGGCTATTGGTACCCGGATGTGCCATCCTTTCCGTTAAAAATATAATCATCCTGTGGCCTGCTGAAGGTTCACACCCCTGCCATTCACTCAAATGCAGAACGGGACGCGTCTACAGGCCGTTTCTAGCTATAAACGTCGTTCGCTCTTTCAAACACGTGCTATTTGCGTGAAAGCTCTCACGACTGGATGTAAAAGTGTGACTTGTGAAGTGGTGGGTGCATGTAAATATCACCACCCTAAAAACAAATGGAGCGTGATCCTTACAGCTGGATACGTGTGAGTCTCACCGGGTCACTGGGGAGTGACGCCACACCCACCCACACGTGGGCATCGCCCGTCCCTGAAGAGCACGAGCTCCGCTCCCACGGCTGTGCCTTCGGCTACGTCAGGAACACGGCTTTAAAAATGCGTTCATAAGCGTCGCCTGGGCATGCGAAGAGATGGACCCCTTCTGTGCGCCCGGCCTCACGTGGCGCCCCCCAGAATGCCTCGCGCCCACCAAGAGGTCGGTTTTGGAAACGGCAGCCCCGACACGGGCCTCGTGGCCACCCGGGCGACAAGCAGAATCGCTCTGTGAACTGAGCTGCAGGTTTAACTGAGCTGCCTGTGGCCAGAGCTGTTCCCAGGACTCCCGGGTCCCTCCCGTCACGTTTCCTACGGAAGTGAGGACGGGGGAGGGAGCTGCAGCCCGTCTGATAAAGGGGTTGCTGACGCTCTTCCACGTGGCCCCTTCTTGGTGGGGGGCAGGCCCCCACCCACCCACCCGTGCCTGGGAGGGTCTCGGGAATTCCTTATTAACCTCAGGAAATGTTAATTAGCGCCGACTGGAGCTGCTCCCCTCCTAGTGTGCCTAAAAGCCAGGAGACGGGAGTCCAAGGAGCAAGAATGCTTCCCTGACCCGAGCACGGCCAGAACCTGGAGCATCCTCCCTTGGCAGACCACAGGCATGATGGGAAACTCCCACCTCCACCACTGATCCAGCCTGCCCCTCTCAGCTCTGGGGCTCTGGGCAGGGGCTTGAGGGTGGACAGCAAAGGGTACCTTTTCTCCAGCCGGACAGGAGCAGTTAATCGTCTTCAAAAACCCGATTTGCTCACTGCCAGATGTAGGAGGCTTTGGGGGCGGGGGCGAAGGCTCCGTCAGCACGGTCACCTGGCACTGGAAGGAAAGGGCCGGGGTCAGCACCTGGCTTCTCACCCAGCACGGCTCCCCACCCCGCTCCTCTGAGCACTGGAGACACGGCCATGGTCCCTCCTCGGGATGAGCCGCCAGCTCCTGCCTCCCGTTCCCCCGAGCTGGGCCTCGTCACTTGGCCCGTAGCCTCAGGGTGGTGCCGACCGAGGCAGGTCAGGGGCCACAGCGTGACCTGCGTGACCCTGCTGGACCAGGAAAGAGGCCCCCCGCGATGACCGCCGGGCTCCCCCGAGGTCCCGTTCCGTAATGGACGCTCCCCTAGCGCCCGAGGGCCGGTTCCGAGGCTCGGGGAGACAGACGCCCACCCTTCCGGAGGCCGCCAGCCCCTCCTCCGCGTGGGGGTCCCCGCTCACCGGGCCCGAGGGGATGTCGCAGCAGGTCTCCAGCTCCGCGTGGCGCGAGTCGCAGTAAATCACGATCCTCTGCAGGTCAAACTGGGAGAGAAAGGAGGGCACAGGGTGAGCCTCCGGAGCCCAGGACCTGCCACAGCCCCGGCAGGCTCTGCTGCGGGCAGGCGACACGTCCTCCCCAGCCACCCCCCCCCCGACCCCAGGCGGACCCGGCGTCACTGCCCGCCCTGAGCCGAGTGCCAGAGGACACCCGAGAGTCGCGTACGCACACGCCTTCTACAAGGGAGGCCCCGAGAGCTAGCGGGTGACCTGGCACAGGCCCCGCTGCGGCTCCGTCCCCCCCGAACGAGCCACAGGCCGCCCTCCGACACCCCCGTCACCCCCTTCCATGGTGCCGTCGCGGCTGCTTCTGAAAGTTCTGTGTGTCGTTTCCAACCACATTGTGGTTTGAACAAACTTCTTAAAACAAAAATTTGCTTCTGTCACCTGCTTTAATGCCACAGCCTCTTAAAATAATTTGCATACACACACGTACACACATGCACGCACATGTGTACACACATGCACACACATACACACATATACACACGCGTGCGCACATGTATGCACACGCACGCACACACATACACACATGCACGCACATGTGTACACACACGCACACACATACACACATATACACACGTACGCACACATGTGCACACACGCGCATGCATACACACACACATGCATGCACACACACATACACACATGCACGCACACACCCAGGCCTCCTTGTAGGAGGGTCAAGGACCATCTCCAGGACCGGCTCCGCCTGCAGCCCCCGGGGCCTGCCCCTCACTCCCCGCTGGCTCTACAATATCGGACCTCAGGGGTTCCCACGCCCCGCCTTCACACCTGGACCCTCCTCTGGGAAAGTTCTAGAAAAACTAGCAAATGCTCAGGCACCCCGAAACCACACCCAGGCAAATGTTCAGGCACCCCAAAACCACACCCAAGCAAATTCTCAGGCACCCTGAAACCACACCCAGGCAAATGCTCAGGCACCCCGAAACCACGCCCGGGCATTGCCCCGGGCCTCAGGCTCTCTGAGGCTCCTGTGAGGGAGGCTTGGCTCCGCTCCCCTGGGGTGTGGGAGGGGCTCAGCCACCTGCTTCTCGTGGACAGAACGTGGCAAAGCGATGGCCGGTCACTTCCCAGACTCGGTGATACCAGGACCGGCTTCTGTCCTGGGGTCCTGTCTAGAGGTCTCAGCACTCACCCTGTGGACACCGGCTGCCATGTTGGGAGCTGCCCTGCGGCCAAGCTCGGGTGGGGAAACCAGGGTCGCTTCCAGGGGCCCCTAGCAAGGAACTGAGCTCAGCAGCCCGCAGGAGGCCGCCCGGCGGGTGGACCGCTCAGGCCCTCCGCGCTTTCGAATCCAACAACCAAACACGAGTGGGCCCGTCAGATCTGAGCAAAAGAACCACAGAAACCAGGGACAGGCAATGCCTGGTGTTTTCACTTCACTTGGACAAGGGGAATTCGTTACATGGCGGACCGCTGACCCGCCCCCTCCGGTCTCATGGAGAGCTCACTGTGGCCTCGTCCACACCACGCCGGCTCCTCGTCCACACAGCGGACACCGAACGTGGTGGGCTGCAGGCGACTGCATTTACACGTCCAGATCCTCTCCGGGCTCCCCACTGACCCGAGCCCCTCGAGCACGCTGAGCCCGGCTCCCCGAGCCCCTCAAGCACACTGAGCCCGGCTCCCACACGCTTTGCCCTCCCAGTTCCCAAGATTCCTCCCTCCTGCTCCTCTCGCCTGTCACCTCCACAACCACCTGCCTGGGCCTGGGTCCTGCCACCTGTCACCCTAACACGTCGTCTTGTGCATCTTCTTAACGGCACTCACTTACCACACCCAGGCTGCGTATGCGTTTCTTAGCTTAGTTTCCCAGAATCAGATAAAAACTCTGGGACCAGGCTCCATCTCCCTCGTCTCCCACTGTGCCTCCCGGAGCTGTTCCCAACAGGCAGGGGGTGAAAACAGGGCCGAGCGGGTGAATGCGGGCACGGGCCAACGTCCACCGACTGGACCTGGAGCCCCATCAGTGGACGGAGACACGCTCCCCCACTAACACGCTGCCAGCTGCCCCAGTCTCATGCCCCCTCCACCGCCCATGGCACCCTCCTCCGGCCTCTGCTGCACCTGTGAGCCCCTCGGCCAGCGGACCGGGCAGGTGCTCGGCCCCTGACCTCATCCGCCTTTATGAGACGTCCCCGTAGGTGTACGCCCTCACCCCACTGACTTGGCTTCGTAGACACATGACAATTCCAGTAGTCTGTCTGCTTTATTTCCTGTAAAGACACCAGCCCACAGACGAAAGAAAACGACAAAACACAACCTCATGCTTCTGAACAAGACCTATTCTGCAGAGACGGCCCTGCTTTCTGCATCAGCGGGGCCCGTCTGGCAAGGCCGCAGAGACGGGGATGGAGAAGGAAGAGGCAGAGGCTCAGGGTTGGGGACCAGGGACGCAGACAGCTGGGCCTAGGCAGAGGCACTCTGGGGGGGGCACTTTCCAAATGCCTGAAACCCCACCGCTCCTGGCTGCCCTGACCCCCTCTCCCTCACTCTCACTGCGTCCCCCCCCACCAGGGTCTCAGCTCCTGACTCCCCTCTGCCCTCACCCCACTGAGACCTCTGCCCGTGCTCAGGTGGCTGAGCTGTCACATGGCCCTCCCGTCCGGCTTTCCTCCAGCTCCAGCCGCTGGCAGCTCAGTGACCCTCATCTGGTGACAATGTGAAAACCGACTAGGGGATCCGAGGGCTTGGAATCTGGGGTCAGCCAGACCCAGGCGTGAGTCACAGCCCCGCTGTCCCCTCGGGGCCACCGGCCAAGCACGCCAACCCCGAGCCTACTGCGTGTCAGACGACGCGACGGACGGGACAGAAACTGCAGCCACCACCATGGAGCTGGCGCGTCCCCAAGGCAGACGGGCCGCGACGGCAGGTCACACAGACCCCGTTGCACACCCCCCCACACCTGGACCAGCGCGGCTCCACCCACACGGCTGCTGTGCCCGGCCAGACTGTGCCGCGGAGAACACGGGAACGGGGCGCCGGGGTGTGGATCGACACCTCCTCACCATCCCCGACCAGCCGGGCAAGTTGGAGCAACTCGAAACAATTTCACATATGCATTTTTTTTTTTTTTGGTTACACAGGTGTGTACACCTGATAGAACTCATCCGAGTACACACTTAAGACCTGGGCAGCTTACTGCAGAGGATAACACCTCAGTAAAGACCATAAAATGCATATTTATGGAGCGAGGTAATCTAGCCTTACTGAGCCGAAGCTGCTTTTACTTTAAACATAGGCGTGGTCTAGAAATTTCTCGAGTGTCATGAGCATCGAAGTAGATTCCATTGTTAGCACCTGAACCAAAGCAGGTTTGCAAATAACAAGTGCAATGATCAAGTATTATCCTATAATTCTATCAAATATGTATAACTCAATTGTAATAACACTATTAGCTATTACTGATCACGTATGTAACATGCACGCAGGCTTAGCGCACAGACAGGTAAACAGGTAAACACAGCTTCCTGTGTTCAACAGGCACAGACAGAGCTGCACAGACAAATGTGCCACGTCCCTGGTGCTGGCCCACCGCCTGGCGCACGTGACGACTGAATGAATGAATAAATGAATGAATAAACGAATGAGTGAATGAATGAGTGAGTGAATGAATGAGTGAGTGAATGAATGAGTGAGTGAGCGAGCGAGAGGGAGAGAGATGGTGGCTTTGGGCACCTGCGTGGCAGCTGCGTCCGCAGCCGCCCTGCTAAGCCGGCCCCAGTGGCCACGGCGGGCGTGGGCCCCGGCACACAGCCCCCACGCGCCCCCGGCCCCCACGCGCCCCCGGCACTCACGTCGACGGGCACGCTGTCGTACAGCCGCTTGCCGATCACGGCCTTGCCCCGGATGTCCAGGTTCTCCCTCTCGCCGATGGGCAGCGTCTGCACCAGCGCGCAGTCCACGTACAGGGACACGTTCGCCGCCTGCACGCTCAGCGCCAGCTTGTGCCAGTCCCGGTCGAAGAGGTCGTTGAGCCGGGGGCCACGGAACACCACCCGGACGGCGTCCTCCACGGCGCCCACGGCGTCGAACTCCACCGCCCTGTTCTCGCCGTCCAGCCGGATGGAGACCTGGGGACGAGAGAGCAGAGGCCATGGGCCCCGGTGGGCAGGGGGCGTGGGGCGGGGGCGCTGCAGAGTCAGACCCGGCACGCCTGGGGTGGCTGCCGCTGTGACCCCGGCCAGCTGGCCGGCCGCAGCAGGCCACCTCGCTCTCCACCTCGGCTTCCTCCTCCACGTGACTGTGAGCGTGCACCGACCATGCGGGCTGCTGCTCCAAGCCCGGTGCTGAGTGCACGGCTGGGCTCACTCGTGACTCCAGGGCCCCCTCGCCAGCTGCCCAGAGGGACGCTGCACGTAAGAGCACTTCCGTGACACGAGACGCCCGGGATGGAGTCATGAGGCCAACCAGGACCCTCCCACACCCACTCCGAATGGTTTCAGTGCCTCTTAAAACCCCGGGCTGGCAAAGCAGGGCACGTCTTCCGGCCAGGAGCCAGGGGCCAGGGGCTGGCCTGAGACTCGTCCACTGACCCGCGTCAAGGATAGAGCTGGTGGTCTGGCAGGACCGAGAGATCCTTGACGGCAGAAACTCGCCTGCTCTGTTCACTGTCAGCCCTTTGAAAAAACGCCTGGAAAGCTCCAGAAGGAAGCTCATTCTTGCTTTTCTTAGAACGACTGAGTGAACGAACAAATACGTCCTCCTCATCCATGTGCTCATTTCGCCACCCCTGGTGCAAGACTCACTGAACATCCTGACAGGCCAGCAACATGCCGGGTGTCAGGAAGGCAACCGTGAGCGAAATGGACTCGCCACCAGTGCCTGAGGTGGCCACCGACGACGCTCCCCGTGAAGGGCACTCACTGCCCCAAGGTCGCTGGCGGAGCGGAACTGCCAGGCGCCTCTTAGAAAAGGAGCCTGAAGCCCTCGAAGGCGGGCCCGGTCTCCCGTGGGCTCGGCGGCACCGCGGCCCATGGCTGGTTCTGGCAGGAGGGGCGGGGCGGCATGGCACGCACAGAGCACGCCCGGCTCTGCTCACGTCATGGAGGAAAAGCACCCAGGCCAGGGGTGGTGAGGGCTCGCCCGCAGGGCTGTTACGGCGGGTGCCCGGGCCCCACGGCCCCAGACCCTGCCACAGGAGACGCGACGCTGTGTGCCCGAGACGGGGGTGGACACGGAGTGCCGGGGACCCCGGGGCAGGGCGGCAGGCCAGCAGGCCGCGGCTCCTACCTGCGGGATGCCGTACTGGTCGATGACCTGCCAGATGTACCAGTCTTCTCTGCGGGACGACTTCCTGAACCGGAAGGTGGCCACGAAGGCGTACTCGTCGGGCAGCCCCTGCGGGAACACGTCCCTGGAGAGGGCCGGGGACGCCGGGCTTAGTGAGGAGGGCAGGGGGACACGAAAGGACGGCCACACACAGCCCCGGGGTCACCGAGTCCTGCCGGTTGCACCTTGTCCGTGATCCGGCCTGGCCTCGCTGCCTTCCCCTTTGCACACGACCCTTGAAGACCCTGCCACGGTGCTCCCACGGTGGCCCTGCCCCCACCCTCACGCTCGGGGCTCCTCCTCGCCACCACTGTCACCTCCGACAGGAGCAGCAGTAAATGCTGAACTGCCACTGAGCATCCTGGGACCCACCCTTCCCCCTCACGAGAAGCTCTGATCCGTGCAGCCTGGCTCTGAGGGTGCACGCCCCACGACCTGATGGGTGAGCAGCAGGAGGGGGGCTCATACACAGAGGGGCACCCGGCCCCCAGGACGCTCGGCTCATCATCCATCAGCTCCTGCCCCTTCACCCTGCAGACCCAGCCGAGGCAGCGAGCTGCCTGGGGAATGCACGCGGCCGACTCCCCCATCGCAGGGGCTGGAGGCTGCCTGGCCAGAGGGCCAGGAAGGCAAATGAGGGGGCAGGCGGCTGGGTTCCTGGTTGTTCTCGGGCTCCAGGGTCCTCAGGGACCTGCGTGGGGCTGCAGAACCCGTGAGCAAAGTCCGGTCTCCCTCTCTGATGCTCGGCTCACAGACCCACGCCGGGGGTTTGGCCCGGCCGTTCAAAGTCATCCTGTGAGCTGGGATTCCACCCAGGACCACATCCGGGCACAGGCGGCAGCACCCGTCACTCCGCATTTGAGCTGCCTGGTCACTGCCCACGTGGGCACGGGCAGGGGCTCTGCAGCCACGGATGGATTTCACTTGACTTCCTTTTCCTTCTTACTTCATTAACGCGTCCGGCTATGCCACTGCGTTTTCCTAAACACACTTGCTTCTCGTGCCTTTGAAATAACACCCATGTATGTACACATAGCATAATATATATATATATCTATGTCGATATAAAGATATGCTACATATATTGTGTCTTTCTATACCTACAGGTATCTATACTTTATCCATATCAATATATTTCTTTATATCTATATAGAGAAAGGGGCTAAGACTTTTCCTTAAGCTGTATATATATATATATATATATAAGCACAGAGAAGAGCAGCCTAAGAAATCGTTACACTCAGGAGAGAGAGAAACAGTCATTAACAGAGACTATCTAAGGATACAAAGTAGCCCAGCCTACTCCTTCTCACGGTGACATAGCAAACGATAAGGCTACCGTGGAAAGGGGAGGAGTTTAGATTTGGAGGACCCGAGTTTGAGGCCGACCTTTGCTTCCTACAAAACTGCAAAAATTTTAACAAGTTACTGTCTCATTCCGAGTTTCAAATGTCCTACCAGACAAATGATGCGAATCGTACCTGCCTTGCTCACCTCATTTTGTGGTTCTGAGGAATAAGTGAGATGAGGTGTGTGAGATGCCCTTTCCACATTAAACAAGTGAGAAAAAAAATATAACTATTGAAAGTGATACCCCTTTCCATTACGAACAAAATTAACCTACAAATTACGATTGCGTGTGTGTCTCTGCGCATAAATTTTAAAGCGTTACAAATAAAGGGATACTCTTCTGAAATGTCAGATCAGCATTGCTGGTTGGACTTGGTCCCTGGTGTGTTGCCATTAAAGCAAACTCGTCACTTCTCAGCGACGATGCAGTATGACATGAGCCACATCCATTATGCAGAAGCGTGCGACCCCGAGTTCCCCGAGCGGCCCCAGCCCCTGCTCTCGGCTCCGAGTCTCGTGAGGACGATGCCGTCAGCCAGCGCCGGGGGCCGCGTGAGGCCCTCCGCCCGGCGGCAAAGCTCGTGCTTCCTCTCTTTATCACACTCCTCCTCCCCGGCACGCTTCCTTTAAAGGGAAGTCATACATGATTTTCCGTTTCTAAGCAGCGGGGATGACGAAGCAGAGAACTCAGGATGAAGACGTACGGGGAGTGGGGTGAGAGATGGAGACTAGACTGTGTCCTCCCTTCTGAGCACAGGAGCAGGTAGTTAGGCGTTACGTCGGCTGGCACCTGTATCTCAGCTTCTGTACAGAGAGGGCGGTGCTCAGGGTCGGGAGAGACGCCCTCTCTTACGAGTCTGTGGACACTGATGAGGTCCCCGCTGCGCAGGTGACCAGAGGGGACTCGGAGGAGGTGACTGGCTGCCCCCACTCTTCTGTACGTCTCTCTCACGTGGGGTGTAGGTGCCGTGAGCCCTGGACGGCAGACGTGAGAGTCCAAGACGAGACGCTGGGGACACGGGTGGCGCTCATGTCCCCATGAGTGGAAGCGAAAATTCTGCAAAATGCAGAGCTCTGTGGCCCGGTGGGTGTCCCAAGCCCACCTCCGCCAGGCTGGGATCTGACGGAGCATTTTCCCTGGTTGTGGGTTGGCTGATTCCATTCATGCATGCCACAACTCTTATGATGATTTTTTCTCTTTGGAAATCTTTCTCATTCGATATTTAGAGATAAAAGGGTTGATCCTTCTGCAGGAAAGTCCCCTTTTCCTATTGAAATCTGATGGCAACTGAATGCAGGCATCTTTCCAAGCTGCTGCATGAAGAGAACGCCGAAGGCCATCACTGCACAGCTCACGGCAACGTAAGGACTCCTCCCGGCCACCCGTTCTGGCCCACGTCCAAAAGATGCCCGATAATCACGGTGAGGCCGGCGAAGCCGCGGCCACATCTCAGCAAGTCTGGACCGGTCTCCTCCTCCAGGCAGGGCTCAGCCTGGCGCTGGGACCACACCGAAGGCCAGACTCGGGCCCCTCCGAGAGCTCCCCGCCGGGCAGGGAGGCCATCCCTGCAGAGGGACCCTCTGCACACTGACCAGTCAGGGTCACCCCAGCCTCGTGTTGTGCGGGAATGCGGCTTGCGAGGGGAGAGGGGGAGGTGAGGCCCGCCTCGTCGGGGGCCTCTCTGAAGGCACCACGGTCGGGCTGCTCTTTGAAGGGTGAGCGGGTGTCCCAGGCGGAGAGGAGGTCGTGAGCAGAGGTGGCAGCAGGGCGCCCAGCGGGCTCCAGCACGGAGACGGAGGAGCCAGACGAGGGAGGGCGGGGTGGCAAGCCAGAGGCCACAACGGCAGGACGGGGCCGGGCCACACACGCAGGCCTCGCCAGCCCTTTAGCTTCATTCAGTTCAATTCAAGAAATTAAAGGGTTTTGAGATGGAGGAAGGGTCAGGACAAACCACCACGTTTGTTCTCAAAAAAAATCTACCTGAGAGCAGAGGAATGGAACACTTCTCATCTGGGTGTCGTCATCAGCCCTTGGCTGGAGACCGTGAACACCCTGTCACTTCCTAATCCTCGCAATAGTGTCTCGAGGCAGAAACCTTCGTGTCAGCTGACAACATGGCATCGCCGAGAAACGGGGGCACCCGAGGGCGCGGAGGCGGGCACCCAGCAAGTGCCACAGGTGGGTCTGCATGGGCCAAGCCGCCTGCACGACGCGGGGCGGCTGTGCCCGCCTCAGAGAGCACACTTGTCCGGAGGAGGCGTCACGCCCTGCAGGAGCACGGAGCTGTCCCTCCCCCCGGGATGCCTCCCCGCGCGTGTCCGCTGTTTAAGGAACCGATGGGAACACGCACGCGCGAGTCGCCGAGCAACGCCACGTCTGCACGAGAAGCGAGTGCGGGAGGGCCAGGGGCCAAGGGAGCCGACGACTGTGGGGCTGGACGGACACAGGGCGCCTGTCCAGGGCAGTGGCTCGGCTGCCTCGTTCCGGGGCGACCCTCGCAGACGCTGCGTGGGTGACAGCCCCGCTCAGCACCACCCCTGCCCCCGCCCCCACCACACTCCCCGACTCCCCCAGATGCCCGCGGGGCTGAAGGCGAGCCGGGCACTCACTCGGTCCTCTGCACCACGGGGAAGGACCCCATGCGGACGTAGGAGCTCTGCGCCCCGTTCTCGCGCCTCCCCAGGATCTCCTTCACTCTGAACGAATCCATCAGGTCGAAGCCTGCCGGAGAGAAGAGCCGGGTGAGTCCACGGAGAGAAGGACCCTTGCACGCACTCCGCAGAGGCCGCTCGCCTGGGCGCAGCCGGGGGCCAACGCGGACGGAACTGTCCCAACACGTGCTCGGGAGGGAGCACACGTGAACCCCACCCAGTGAGTCTGGGAAGCACGGCTTCCCTTTCCAACCCCAGGCCCAGGACAAGGGTGCAGGAGACGCTGGGCTTCCCAAGGAAATGTGACCGCTGCCGACGTCCGGGGTCACGATCAGGCGAAGGCGAGTGGGAGGTGTCCCAGGGGGACCCTGGGGGCCTGGGTGGCCCGGAGGCCCACGGGGAGCACCCTCCTCCACAGCCAAAGCAGCCACGCGGGGGAGGGCGAGCGTCTCGCCCAGACGCACGGGGCCCCGTCCTGTGGCCACGGCGTGGCACCTCGCTCGGTCTCATTTATCGCTGGGCCGCTTCGAAATGCCACCGTTCCCGAGAGCAAAGCATCAGCGGGAAGGAAGTGGCCTTTCCTGCCGGTGCTGCGCTCCCTGAAAGCTGCTTTGCTTTTGCACTGAGGCTGGGAGCACCTCGGCTGGACTGGCATCGCAAAGTCGTGGGCAAGCCGTGACCCTGGGCTCAGGCGAGGTGCTGGGGACAGAGGGCGACCTGTTTCGTCACCATCACGAGCCCTTGCTGGGGATCACAGTGGGAACCTTTGACCCGTGCACGCCCTCTGTGACATGCCCTCTGTGACATGCCCTCTGTGACATGCGGTCAGGAGGAGCCTCAGGCTCTGGCGACTGCTCCACCCCGTCCCCTGAGCCCCGCCCACCACTGCTGCCCTGGTTATGCGGGACCAGATGAGGGACTGGGGAGGGGGTGTCCTGAGGAGACCCCCCCTCAAGTTGCAGCAGGTCAAGGGCACCGGCTGACGGGTGATGTCACTGAATGAATGACAGAGAAGCCCTCACTCCTGCTGGCACAGACCCAGCCTGCTCTGAGCAGACCCTGGACACCAGCCTCTGCATGGCACGGGGGGACAGAGGGCACGAGGTGCCCCTGCTGCGCGGGACTCAGCACCTCACAGAGTCCGATGGGCCCAGCCAGAAGCAGCTGGCGGGACGGACTGGCCATGCGAGGGGCTTTCTAAAGGTCAAAAGGGCTGGCACCCCACACCTGGGGCCGGACGCTCCTGACAGAGGAGGGGCAGGCGCCAGGGAAGGCAGGGACCGACCAGAAGGCCCTGCACAGCCCCACAGTGCCAGGTTCCCAGAAGGGACACCAGGAGGTAGAGGGCGTGCAGGCTGCTGAGGGCTCAGCGTCTGTTCCCGGGAAGATGGGACGAACAGGCAGAAGCAGGTTCTGGAGCCTCGGTCCAGGGTCGGAAAGCCGTGAGCACTGGCCAGGGGCGTGGCCGGTGTCCTCCTGCCTTTACCAGCCACGAGCAGAGACACACGCAAAGCAGAGCTGCACATAGTAGGCGCCTGCACCTGCCATCCCTGCAGCCTGGTGCAGGCGGGCCGATGGTTAATCTGTGACTCTCCTGCCTGCCTGGGGGCGAAGCCCCTGGAGGGGCTGCTGCCCGGTTTCTGCCGGGGTGGGACGCCTTCATTCACTCCCATTTGCAGAACCACCGCCGAGGGGACACAGGGTCGGCGAGGCCTCGCCCAAACCCAGGAGGGTCACGGCCAGGCTCAGCCAGCAGCGCGGCAGAGCGAGCGTGCGGGGCGGCCGCTCCTCTCACCTGTGATCTCCTTGGTCCCACCACCGGTGTGCTTGAAGTGGTCGCCTCCCACGCGGACGCTGGGGCAGAGCACGTCTGAGAAAAGCAAGAGGAAACAGACGGATGAGCCAGCGTGACCCGCAGGCCCCCGTGGGACGTGGCCGCACAGGGACCCCCGCACCATCTCACAGCACGAGGCACGTGCAGGGCGTGAAGCCAATGAGACACGGACGAGACACTGTCCCGACCTCAAAGGGGTTCAGAGCCACCTCCCTGAGAGGGGGCCAGACACCAAAGTCCACATGACCAACAGGGCAACAAGTGACAGAAATGGGCGTCCGCTGCTGGGGGGTTCAGGGCGCAGATGCAACCCCCCGGCCTGCCGTGGCGAGGGCAGGGGAGTGTCCTGGGAACGCGATGCTTGAGGTTCTCTTAAAGAAACAGTAAGATGTCACCAGACAGATGGAAAACAAAGAGTGACACGGGCTGAGGAAGCCTCACTAAAAAGGCACAAACTTATACTTGAAAATTCCAAGTCAACAGGAAGTCGCTGGAGTGGGAAACACAGGCTGGGGACCCACCAGAAAGCTGTCCCTTATGCCACCCCGAGGGGCTTCGAGTACACTTCCGGGAGGATGCGCACTCCAGAGGAAGCAAAACTGCTCAGTTACACAAAGACAACGGAGTGAGTTACACGGGAAAAGAATACTTCGTTACAGGATATTACAGAAATGTCTGAACGGCCTCGTGACGCCTCACTGAAAGGCTGTCGGAAGAAAAGGGGTCCCTTTCCGTTGCCCTAAAAATCCCAGGAGCACCAACGTTGAATTTTAAATTCCTAGGTCCACCACGAGTCTCTAAATCTCTGTGTGGGTGTGAGCATCTGTGACATGGGAGGCCTTGCAAAGCACACACTGTCACAGGGCTGCTCTAGGACTAAGCCCAGGACAGGACCGGAGCTAGGGAGGAAGCCCTCTCCTTAATTTAACACTGGAGGCAACTCTGCATAGACTCCGCCCGGCCCACAAAACAATGTGGTTACACATTATTACAGTAGTCACGTGGTCACGCACATTATTACTGTAGCCACATGGTTACACAGGTTGTTACTATAGCCACGTGGTTACACATTGTTACTGCAGTCATGTGGTCACGCACGTCATTACTGTAGCCACATTGTTACTGTAGCTACCTGGTCACCCATGTCGTTACTATAGCCACGTGGTCACGCACGTTGTTACTATAGCCACGTGGTCACTCACGTAGTTACTGTAGCCACGTGGTTACCATTGTTACTGTAACCATGTGGTCACACACATTATTATTGTAGCCACTTGGTCACGCACGTTGTTACTGCAGCCACATGGTCACTCACGTTACTGCAGCCACGTGGTCACCCACATTGTTACTGTAGCCACATGGTTACACGTTGTTAATGTAGCCACATGGTTACAGATTGTTACTGTAGCCACGTGGTCACACACGTAGTTACTGTAGCCACAGGGTCATGCACATAGTTACTATAGCCACATGGTTACCATTGTTACTGTAGCCACGTGGTCACGCACGTTGTTACTGCAGCTACGTGGTCACCCACATTGTTACTGCAGCCACGTGGTCATGCACATTGTTACTGTAGCCACATTGTTACTGTAGCAACCTGGTAACCCACGTTGTTACTGTAGCCACGTGGTTACACATTGTTACTCTAACCACGTGGTCACCCACGTTGTTACTGTAGCCACGCGTTATTAGGCATTTCTGCCATCCCAGCAGTTCCACGTGCAATGACCTCTTTTCACACGTGGGGCATAAATGTCCAAGGGTAGGACAGGTTGGGGGCCTCTTTGCCAATCAGCAGCGAGGAGGGACAAATGAGCTCTTCCCTGATTCGGGAAGGGCTATATTTAACGTTTATCCTAAGAGGCACCAGGAGGTCTACGAGCCCTAGGGAGGAGGTTATTTTGGACGCAGCACCAAGCTGTCTGGGACCAAACAGGAGAGAGGATACGGGCAACGTGTAAGACTTAGATGGCTCCAGCCGGGACGGCAGCAGCTGTGGGGCGATGATCAATTCCTTTCACTCTGGCAGCCCGCCAGAGAGAGACTGGCTGGGGACCACGCGTCACTGAAAACGCGTTGACTCAGAGGGTTCTATCTCTGATGATGAGCAAACCCCTCGAGGCTGATGGCTGGAGCGCACGCTCAGCGCCACTGAGCCTCGTCTCTGTGCAAGCATCCTCAGGGGAAGAAGCTCATTCCTGATCCCAGGCAAGGACAGTCCGAAGACCATGAACACAAAGACAGAGATGCTTTCACAAGATGCTAGAACTTGCCCAGACTGCTTTAAGGAGTCACTCCCCAGACCTGCAGCCAATCCTCTTTTGGGGCCATCACTAAGCCTCATGTATTCAGAGGCTCAAGGGGGCAATTTATAGCAGACTTGGTTAACTCAGGACAAATGCCTCCCAAAATATCCCCTCCAGCCAGGCCCCCGGGTCCAGCTGCTTGGCAGGGAGGCAGCATTAGCATCCAAAGTCCCTCTCAGCCCATGATGATATCCCTTTGGCCAAGATATTTCCACGTCTCGAATAATGATCTATTTATTTCTGTGTTAACTAATTTTATTCAAACTAAAACACGGACAGAGCTCCAGATACGTTTTCCAGGCACTGAGTTAGTTCTAGGGACAAAGGGGACAACAGATAAATCACCGTCCCCACTCACGAGCTGACTGGTCACAGACTCTGAACGTGTCAAGCACAAGAGAGTGTCCGCTCTGCCTTCGTGTCTCCTTGCTTCGTAGACCCCTCCTTCTCAAGCGCTGAGACGCTTCCCAGCCTCGAGCCCTCGCCCGCCCCCCAGGGCCTTGCCCTCAGTCACCCTGACCTGGGTAAGGAGCCGACGGGACTGGGTCGAACCGGACTGGATCCCGGTCCAGCTCTGCATCCACACTGTCCTCACGGCGCCGGGCATAAGACAGGCCTTGGGGTCAGGACAGAAATGAGCAGTGGCACCTGAGCTGACGGGCAAAAGCCAAAGGGTGGACGATGGGACAGCCTTCCGGGCATGGGCTTCGGCGTGATGCTGATGAGCCAGGGAGAACGGCTCACTGACAACTGGTGTCCTTCCACGGACGTGTGTGTGGCAGACGCCATCAGCTGCCAGCCTGACGTCATGTCCCCGCTCCTTCCCAGCTAAAGGAATGCCATTTTTGTTCCAAATGGCGGCGTTTGGGGGCCCAAAGAGAAAAAGCCACAGCTGGTTGGTGTCAGCCAGTTACGTTGCTCTGGCCCCCATCCTTCCGGCCTCCCTGGCAGCGGGAACGAACACGTGGCCCAGTTCTGGGCCGAGGAAACTGATAATGGAAGTGTGTAGTCAGGAGAGGGGGCGGTTTCTGCTAAGGCTTTTGCTTTTCCTGGTGTAAGGGGACAGACACGTGGACGGGTTTGGCAAGTGTCCTTTCCTCTCTCCCTCTTTCCAAGGTGGGACGTGCCATCTGGGGGACTCTCTATCTAGAAGAATCATCGAGCGAGAGACTCCAGCCCTTGGCCAAAGGGTCCGACGGCCGAGCTTCTCCTTCCAGACGCCCGAGGACACTCGAGGAGGGCGGTGGACGCTGTTTCACCATTTTTCCAGCTCAGGAGCTGCTGACAGACAGACTGGGTGACTCCGCCAGCCCGGTAAGGGCAGAATCACCGGGTAATCATTCAGGACCAACGGAAGTGGTGGGTTAGAGACCGGAACAAGCTTCCGGGAGTCCAAACGCACATACAGGTAGGCCTGGGTGAGACAGGTGGCCTTCCCTTTTTGAAAACACGAGGACACAACAAGGGACATGGCTGATGACGAAGGCCCCGGAGCTCATCTGTTGTCACCCACTGACACCTGTTTTTCCCTCAGGCTTTAGGGGAGAAGGTAGAGCATCCCAGACTCTGGGAGAGAGAGAGAGAGAGAGTCTCCCCTCTCCCCCAGCATGGCTTCCGCCCCCCCAGAGGCTGGGCACAGGCCACCCCAAGGGGAAAGCACGCCCTCGGTCTCCCAGATGGAGAAAAGGGGGAGCGTGTTTGCTTATCAGCGGAGGAGGGAGGGTGCACAGATCATCTCGGATGTCCTCCTGCTTTTTGGTGACATGCCCACGGTGCTGTCTGGAACACACAGGGCCGTGGCCTCCCCTGACTGTCAGCCAGGAGGGTCCCCGGTGGGGAAGAGAGGGTGCCGGCATCTACCGAGTCCCTACTGCGTGCCCGCCCCCTGCCACAACCGTTCTAGGAAGTCGATTTTGTCCCCATTACACAGATGTCAAAGCAGAGACTCAGGAAGGTGAGAAGTTCATAAGACAAGAGGGGTATCTGGGCTCCCTGCCTCTGGGATCTACGGGTAGGATGGTGGCCCCAGGCGAGGGCACCAGGGGGACGCACGGAAGCGGGGAGCAGAGCCCACGGAGGGCTCGGTGAGCAGGGACAGAGAGCAGTCACCGCCCATCCATCACCTTGGGCTGCCGACCGCGGACGGGGCGCTGACATCCACGTGGGCACGGGGGGAGGCGGGCGGGGGACGCGACGACTCAGACTCCAGCAGATGCGGGGCACCACGCTGCAGCCCTGAGGCCAGCCGGCCGGGAAACGGCCCCCACGTGTCCACGTCAGAGAGCCCGCGGACACTGAGCCAGGCCCGAGGGCCCCGGGGACGACAGGACCCGTGGCCAGGCTCCCAGCAACTCCGGGGCGGAGCCTGGCAAACAGCATCTTCACATCCCCAGCCGTAGAATCCCAAATGCGGATAGAAAAATGCTGCTTCCTGTCTGTGGCCGGCTGAATCCACGGACGTGAAGCTGCGGACACACGCGCTGACTGTGCCCACTAAAGAAAATCCGCGTGCACGGGACCCACACGGTTCAAGTCCTGTAGCTCGAGGATCAACTCTACTGTCGAATTTGCTGTAAAGATTCGCGCGTGATTTCCTAGCACGGTTATTTAGACGATGGCCGTTATTTTCTGAAACAGGGTCTGAGCCTTGCCCGGGCACAGACGGGGGCTGCAGGGGGAGCGAGCAGGAGGACCAGCGTCCGGCAGCTGGCCGCAGGGCTGTGTCTAGACGTGAACTTGGAGTCTCAGGCCAGGGGGCGCCGCCCTATCGGTGGCCTCGTGCCGAAAGAGGGGGCAGAGAACACACACAGAGACGGGGGGGGGGGTGGAGAGCAAGCTGGCCATCCCGTGTGATCCGTGCTGGGGGCGAAACCGTTGGTGACGCGATGGATGGAGGCTGGGTGAGGACCCAGACACACTCCACACACGCTCGCCCGGACGAACCTCCTGGCTGAGTGACGTCAGAGCTGAGAGCTAAGGAGGTGTGAACCAGCCGGGAGGGGAGCAAAGGGGCAAAGGGTGCTGGCAAAGGCAGAGACCTGGGGAGGAAGGGGCTGGCTTGCCCCGGGGGGCTGGGAGGGCAGCTCCCCTATAGCTCAAGGAGAGAGAGGGGCGAGGGGAGGGTGGGAAGATGCTGGTCAAGGGAAGCCTGGTCTCAGCCCCGGGCGGGGTCTGGAATTCGGGCAGGGAAGAGAAGCTCTGCCTGCAGTATGAGGGCGGAGCTAGGGACACCAGGCAGCCGGCAGAGGAAGTGACTAGAAGTGTGACCCGGCCGTGACCCGGCCGTGACCTGGCCGTGACCTGGCCGTGACCTGGCCGAGGAGGAAGGTGTGCTGTGTCAAATGTCCAGGTTCCTGTGGACTTCCTTTTCCTTCAGGGGATGTCCAGTGGGGCCAGCACCAGTAGGTGTCACCAGAGACTGCCAGGACCTCCTGTAAGAGGGGCTGCTGGCTTTTGATTTGAAAGTTGCTAGGGCCCAGAGGCATCTAAAGTGAGACTGCTGAGAAGAGGGAGGGAGGGAGGGAGAGAAAGAGGGAGGGAAGGAGGAAGGGAGGGAGGGAAGGAAGGATGGAGGGAGGAGCAGGACACAAGCCATCCTGTTCTGAGTATCCACCCTCCTGGGACACGATGATCGTTGACTGGATGCTAAAAAGGCCACCGGGGACAGAAAGGGCCAAGGCCCTGGCCCCCTGGAGCCCCCCTTCCAGTGGGGTCCCCCGGATTCTCCCAGAGGCCTTCCTGCAGCTGCATCATTCTCGGTCCACGGTGAAGGAACGGGAGGCTCAAGCAGGCGACGGCCGGACAGGGACCACCCCTGCCGGGCGTGGCAGCGGCCTGGCTGCCGTGGGCAGGCCCCCGCGGCCGGGCAGCACCCACAAAAGTCTGGGATGGGGAAGAGAACGTGGCAGGAAAGCCGTGGCCGGCTGGGCCATGAAGGAACAAGAGAGAGAGGTACCCCTTTTAGGGGTGAATGCTCTGACACCATGAAATCAAACTTCAGGATCAGGAAAGGGAGCACATGACCCTCCTACACTCTAGCCCTACTGTTTTACACAGTAGGGCTCTGAGGCACCGATGGGAAATGCCTCATCTTCAATCCCCAGGGCACCGGGACACATGGCCACCGCCCCAGGTCACTCCTCCAAGGCCCCCTGCAGCCACACCCGAGGCGGTGCCGTCCTGAGCCTGTCCTCCAGCCGCAGCCAGTCCTAGGATGACGACGGCCTGTGTCCCCCCCCCAGCACCGAACTTCCTCCCCGAAGCTTTGCCTTCTGTCCTTGAAGCATATGCTCTGATCCAAGTTCACGGCCCTGGGCGGTACTCTCAGCCAAGTTCACGGCCCTGGGCAGTACTCTCAGCCAAGTTCACGGCCCTGGGCAGTACTCTCAGCCAAGTTCACGGCCCTGGGCAGTACTCTCAGCCAAGTTCACGGCCCTGGGCAGTACTCTCAGCAGTCCAGGGTGAACGAACACCTCTCGAAGCTTCCTCCCCACGCCTCCGTTGTTTGCGCTTTCCTGGGGGGCGACGTGTACTTTCCATGTGGGGTGCCCTCCGCCTTTTCAAACCCTCCAAGGCTGCTTTGCTCAGTTCTAGAACAGAGTCCCCTCTTGGTATCCGCCCTTCAGGTCCTAGGAGGGATTGGGCCAGACAGAGCGAGGGCCCCAAGCGCCGCCTTCCGCCCGAGGCCACCACGCCCCCACCCAGCAGGCCTCCTCTCTCCCGTCCACTCCCACTCGGGACCTGGGTGCTGAGCGAGCCGTCACCGCACCCCAGATCACCCCCACACCCCGGACGTCCCCGAGGACCTCTTCACACGGTGCGGGCCGAGGGGACAGGGATGCCGAGCAGAAACGAACCTCCCAGCTTCCCGGGCGGATTCTGAGACGTGGAGAAATATACAAACTAAGCACGTGGCAGGATGCCACACCGTCACGGGAACCCAGGGAGGGCGGACGCTGCGTGCTGGTGAGAGGAGAGGAGAGGAGA
>PVKZ01006661.1:0-32012 GCA_004027375.1 Macroglossus sobrinus | reverse complement strand
AGGAGGAGGAGGAGGAGGAGGAGGAGGACGACGACGACGACGAAGATTCAATTGAGAAGAAATAAAGCACTACTTTGGGATGAATTATGCATGTTTGATTAAATAATTAAATTTAAACATAAATATGCAAAAAATGGCAAAAAATAATGTGCTGCATGGCAAGTCTGATGCCCTCTGCTGCCGTTATCTCATGAGAGTATTGGTAGAAGCCTACATTTTTAGTGGCTTTTAAAACAGCTTCATAGTCCTCTATTCCTGTTATTCAAGTTGTGTCCGATCCACTGATCGTCTTCTGTATTCAGATACCGTCCCCACACAAATCTACATCAGGCCATGCCAGACAGGTCTCTGCCTGAAATCAAGGCTAATATATACACTGTAAAAATTATCAGCTTCTGTTTACAATTATTCAAAGATCGGACTTCAAAGACAGATCTTCTATCAATTCTAGAAAGCACAAGTTCATACAGAATATGCAAGTGCAACTCTTCCTCATTTTTACAAATAAGTTTGCTGTAACCACCTGTGAATAGCCTGGGTTTTATGTCCACAAATTTTTTCTCCTCCATTCTGGAAAGACTTTGTTAGACTACCATGACTTTTGTTAAAAGCATAACTAACTCTTAGGCTACTTGAAAATGATTTTCTTGTATCTTGAAGTAATTTAACATGCTTTACTATAAAATTTCCTGTATCTTCATTGCAGTAACTAGGAAGAAAATGTTTATTAATTATTCTCTGACATTTTGCTAGTTGTCTTAGCTTGGATTCTGAAAGGAAGCAGAGCCCAAGACTCTAGCTTGCAACCAGAGAGTTTATTTTAAAAATGACCCCAAAGAATAGAAGTTGCAACTGGGAATTGGGAAGGAAGGAAAGTTAATTCACAGATGACTTTTCAAGCTAGTCACTGCTATGGGCAATAGGGAATCTCTCACTGGAGATGCTCTGAAGAGCCATGTAAAATGAGCTTCAGAACTTTCAAGTCAAGGAACAAAAGAGAGTATTTATATACTAGTGTTTAGGATAAACAGTATAAGTCAACAACCACCAATGAAATTGTGCCTAGAATCGGAATGAAAGTTGCCCTGAATAGACCACAAATTCTGTCTTCTGAGGGAGATATCAGAAATTAGAACTACCTATTGTTCAGAAATGAGACTTAATCTCTTAATTAAAATAATCTGACTACAGGAAGCACTATAATAATGATTGGACATTTTAGAAATTTTAAAATGCTGAGCATGACACTTAATATTCTGAAGAAACAGTCATCATATTGATTCTGAGAGGGATATAAATCATAGAAATTATATAATTAAAATAAATTATCACTGGTATATCTTCACAAGGAATTTTTAAGAGGTATATATATGTGGCATGTTTAAGAAACTTGGGATTTCAAAACCAGGTTTCTGCTCTAGCATTTACCATGGCCAGCAGTAGAATTTTGAAGTGCATGATTGAATGAATATGTTTAATAAAAACTGTCCAAATGATTTCTGTGGAACTCAATAAATCTTGGATTTCAGACATCATTATGCTATGTTTATAGTATGGTTTAGTAAATATTCTCATCCCTAGTCACACATAAAAAAATATAATAATAAGAGAAAGGGAAGCTACAAGCAGAGAGAAGCTTTCAATCACATTTGTTTCAACTATTTGGTAGATTGAACAGTTGGAAATAGGAGATTCTCCATCAAAGTTTACAAGTTAACTGCTAGAATCAAAAATAAAAATGATGTTTGATTTAAAATATTATTAGACTCGAGAATTCATAAATGTCTACATTATGGGGGAGGGAGGAGAAGCTGGTGTTCAATAGAGAGTATGAGGCAGAAACAGAGAAATCTTCTGCTCCAGTCACACAGAGGAACAGGAATGGAAGGAAGAAACTAAATTGACAGCATTTTTCTCTAGATTCCATTTGGCAGCCTAAATTCCAAAGGCAGCATACATTTCTTCCACGTCTCTGACCTCATTTTGAAGCTTTCCAGAAGGCATCTTCTTAATATAAGAACTTTAAAATATAATTCCCAAAATATCCCAGTTTCTTCTTCCCAAAGAAGAAGAAACATATTCATTAGCAGAGGATGAATGAAAGAGGATTGCAATTTAGTCATCTGATCACATTATGAGAGCACTACTCTTGACCTGAGGTGACTATAATAAAAAAAATCCAATCTCACCTATTTTTAAATGTTGAATGGCCTGATGTTAGTGCACTGATGGGAAGAGAAATACTTTTCACTTCTCAAAGGAATATCTGAACACAAATGAACATAAAAGTTGTTAAATAAGAGCTCTAAGCTTACCCAAATTTTACCTCAGTTTTCTTCAAATAGAGCAGAATATTCAAATTATCTCAAGACTATGGCTTTGTTTAGTAGAACAGAAAGTAAGTGAAAATACAAATATAATTTAAAATAATTTAAATAATCCTTGTACCAAATACCATCCAGCAATAACCACTGTAGCACCTAAAATTTCAACAATTGGGGTCATTCATCAAGGTCAAAGCATTTTTTTCCCTATAGACTCGAGTCAGAATAAATATAATGTCTCAGAAGGATAAAAGTTTACACCTTAAAATATTGTATTTTGTTATAATAGTGTTTCCCATACTGAATTCATCACAGAAATTTATATCTGAAAGACTTCACCAAACTTTAATATGCTAATGAACAATGTGAATCTTTAAGAGGGTGATATAGTATGGAGGATTTTACAAACTTATTTTGCCAAGGAACTCTTTTTTTTTTATCCACAAGTTGTAGCTACTAAAATCTGGAGGAACACTAGCAGTACAGCTTGGGAAAGCTTGGTTCATCAGATAAACTCTCATCTAACAGAAAACAGGATCCTGGAATCAAGAAACCAAGAGCATTTAAGTCTAACTGGACGTTAGGCAGGAGGAAAAGGTCAGGGGCATGGACCAGCCAGGAGCAGACCCAACAGGGCCCTGGGTGTAAAGTCCTGAGGAGCCAGAGGATGTGAGTGAGCACCAGGGAAATAGAAGTGTGGGGAAAGTCTGGGCAAAGGGATAGGAGGCAGGTGGGAGTAAGAAAAACCCAATTTTAACTTTGTCTGCTGCACAGCCTTGCCTAGGCAGGCATGTTCTACCAGAAGACAAAGCTCACCATGAACAAATAAAGTGTAGTGGCCTTATTAGCTCAGTGTTCTTAATCAACTAAGCCAAATAAAGGATAAGTCTGACCACACTGGCTGTATCAAGAACCCAAGTAATATTAAAGGTTATACATTTTTTATCTCTTAATGCAGGATATTAAGCTTGTCTCTGTTAGATAGGAAATTGAGCAGGACTGTGTGCAGAAAGATCAGGAACCAGGCCCCTCCCCACAGCCCTTGTCATGTTAGAAATGCTATTATTCTGTTTCTTTACCTGTCCAGAATCCTGAGTCCTACTTCACCCACTACCTCTAACACTGTTAAAACCTTTTCTTATGCCTATAACTGTTGGATTTATGTACGCAATGGGTTAAAGTCCTAAGGCTTAAAATGTTACCCCTTCATAGGGAGCTGCCCTTTCATTATTTATACATGTGTTCAAAAACAGTGTCCATCATAACAAGGGGTGATTTGCCTTCTGAGGCAGTCGACTAGGATTCTGTCTCATTTTATATCATTGTCTCAAAAGAACAAAATCCCATTCTTCTCTTTTTATAATTGTTAAATCTTTCTTTTTTTCCATAAATTTTATTTTCCTTTATGGTGTCACCCAATTAGTAATAGTTATATCTGTTACTGAACTGGTTCTTTGGGGCTCTAGTAATCTAAGACAATTAACTTAGTGCTTCTGAAAATAGCATTATTCCATTTTAGTAAAGAGTTAATTTTTTTTTAATAAAACTAGGTTTTCAGTGTTTGATTTTTGCAGTAACATATAGGTCAAACAAGGCTGAAAAAGGAAATCATTCTTGGGAGAGAAACTAGAAAGGGATTACCAGAGTCATTTTAAACTAAGAGTGTTGACTTAAATAATTTGATGAATAACAGATAATATCAAATAATATTTTTCAGCCAAGAAAACTGAAAAGGAATTAAGAAGCTAAGCTTTTCACCTTGGAACTATAATATAGAATTCCAAACTGATAACAGAAGTCCTAGTTTCTTCACCTGAAGTGAGAATCCTTGTAAAGTCAAGTCAGCACCATAATCTCTAGAGTAATCATCAAGACAGCTGCAATAGTAAAGAAAGGGGTCTAGCTAATGTCACATGATCTGTCTCTGCCACACACCCACTGAGTGAACTTAAGCAAATTAAACAACACAGTTTAACCTTAGTTTTCTTATAAGAGATATGAGGACAAATTAACTGCTGCACTGATTGGGAGGATAAAATGAGGTCTGATTTATATAAGAGCTCTTTGTATGCTATAAAGCATAATTCAAGTAAAGCTTTCTAGTAAATAGAACTCACATTTCCACCAAGCTCCTTTGCTCCCAGAAATTTTAATGAAGTTTATCTACAACCCATTTCCAAGTCAGAAGCTTTCTCCAAATTTCCAAGCATTCTTCTTCAAAGCTCTCTCAGATTCTATTCACACATCCATGTGAGTCATTTTGCATCCCATCAGCTATACAGAGATTTTAGCCCTTTCTCCAGGACTCTCGGGAAATCCAATTGCAGTCAGTATATTGTGAAATGCGTAATTAAACTAAAGATTTCAAGACATCAATAAAGAATGCCTGTTGGCTTCTACCATCTCTCCATCTGGGTCCTGATATGTGACCCTCTCTGCTGAGAGCAGCTCATGACAAGTGCAACCCATTCTCCCATTACAAATGCTTTTTCCTGGGAAGTAGATATTCCAGTGAATATCACCATCTTATCCTATGAATATAATGATTGTATAAATGAATACAGGACACAACTGAAAATTATGGTAGCCAGATTGACCTGTAATAATATCCTCCCTTGTGAATTACTAAAAATGTGTTTCTTTTGAGTTCTGCACTATGGAAAATGAAGTAATCCTGAAGGTGGGAATGAAAGACACAACCAAGAGGAATCTATGGCTTTTATACCCATTAGACCTGCTTTACCCTCTGAGGAAGGGGCAGGGCAGGAGAAGGGCTATTCCTCAAGGCAATGACCTTGGCCTTCATCACTAGACATCACAAGTTCCAAGGTCCCCACATTCCATCTTCAAAAGATAGACTTGATGTAGCAACTATACAACATTAGAGATCTGGAGACCTCTAGGCAACTTCTACTGATTTAACTGAACAAATTATATTTGCAGAAAGAAGTTTCATGGATAATAAATCATGCAGAAAATTTGCTATCTTTTCCAAAACTGTAGATGTAATATATTTGACTCTTGGGATTCTGAACTGCTACATTACAACGTTCTTATGTGTGCTAACTGAGGGAACGAAGATCAGAAGTCTTACATAATTTGAGAGAAGAGACATTTGCATGCCAAGATATATATTCTTCATGCCTTCCTAAAATTATCTTTCCTTTTTTCTCTTAATAGTGTAGATTTTCCCTCTACAAGTATGCCTTCAAATATGAAAAACAGAAGCAATACTGGTTCTGTTGTTGCCTTGGCCAGGATGTTTTCTTGTAGCCAACAAACCCTGCGTAGCAAGTTTAAGCAGAAAATAATTTATTGAGACAGAAGGAACCCACAGAATCTTTGTAAGGGCTGAAGGGGCAGACTCCAGGCTGAGCTTCTGGGGAGGACTCCTACAGCTACAATTCTGAACTGGCCTGCCAAAAAAATTGCTGCCTCTGCCATCATCAGAAAGTGGCTAAGTGAGGATGCTTCAATCACCATGCCAATAACTCAACATTCCTCAAAGCAATGGACTGAATATTTGTGGCCCTCCAAAATCCATGTGTTGAAAACCTAACCCCTAAAGTGATTGTGTTAGGAGGTAGGGCCTTTGGGATGTGCTTAGGTCATGAGGGCTTTGACCTCATGAATGGGATTAGTGCCCTTATAAAAATGGTTCTGGAGAGAACCTTTGCCTTTCTTACAATAAGTCTGCAACCTAGAAGTGGGTCCTCACCCAACCATGCTGGTACCCCAACCTCAGATTTTCAGGACTGTGAGAATTAAATTTGTTGTTTACAAGCTACCCAAACAGACTAAGACATTCCCTCTACCTCAATACTTGCTGCAAAGTGGAAACCTGGCACCATGCCCTTTCCTCCATGTGACCCACTGCTAATGAGTCTCTCACAGGTGCCTCTGATGGGTAGAATCCAAATTACTTATTCCTCTTCAGAAACAAAGGTTTCATTTGTTGCTTTCTTTATTGAGATTGTAAGAATTAAATTGCATAGAAATATTATAAAATGGAAAGGCTTTTAAAAATATTTCATGTAACTAGATATGGCAGAAGTCCATTACAGTGTTTAACTGTTTAAATGAGAATAATAATAAAACCTATCATATAGTATTGTCATATAGGTTAAGTGAAATAAAATATTTTAAAAAGGCTTAATACATTTAGCACAAAGAAAGTGATGGATAAATATTGTATATTATAGTGTAATGGGGTGCTGAGTAGAACCTCTATTGTTCTGGAATTGTAACTAAGGCCTCTAAACTGAGGACACAGAACTTACAACACCTGCTTTCTGAATGAAGGTGCAAGCAACTGGGAAACCAAGCAGCCCCTCTGAGATTTTGTAAGAGGTGAATATATTTTCTCTGATTCCCTAACACATCCCTCAAGACACTCTCCCATGGACATAAAGAGGAGACTTGAGGAAGAGAAAGCGCAGAGGGAGCTCATTTCATGGAACCGCGAGTGACCGATTCTGAGATCTAGTCAGGGCTACTGATGTTTTACTTCATGGATGAGTACACACCCACCACGTCCAGCAATGGGTCCACCAAAGGAACTGCTTCTAGGATTTGAGATGGTCATCTCATTCTCTGGTATTACTTGATGATCTGCCCTCCCAGAGCCTGTCTGAACACAAATGGCAGATATGAGGTAAAAGAAGGGAAGCCATGTGTATCTCATGATGTTTGAATGTGAGAGTGATATCTGAGTTTCATATATGTCAAAAAAACATTGTGAAAGGTAGCATGGCTTGAGCTATGAGCTCATTCCCTAATTAAGAGGGTCCTCAGCTTTGGGAAGGAGTAAGAACTTGTGGTCATGTGATACACTGAGAGTGATGGAAGCTGGAGGCCAAGAGAAGAGTCTGAGAGAGACAGATCTTCCATAAGAGAAATTATGAAGTGGGAGTCCCTCCCATAGGGCCACCTCCCATAGGAGCTTACACACGAGTTCAAACATTCATTTCTATCTTCCCCCTCTCTTTCCATCTCCCTCCTTGCTAACCTAACACACCAGAGGGGGAAGAGAAAAGGGAAGTCGAATTTAATAGTAAGCTCCCCTTTCCTTACTGCATTCCCCCTCACCCACTGATAAACCCTGAGCTAGGAGGAGGGGTAGGTGTGATTGGAGTTTTATATTAGACTGGATTGGACTTAATAACTGGACTTTATTTGAAAACTCTTGAGATCTGATCAAGATGCTAGTAAAGTCTAGGAAAATCAGATTCAACAAAAAAATGAGGTCAAAGGCACTGGTTGTAAAGAAACAAGACCCTCGTATGTTTATATGCAACTAGGATAACCTTGTAATGAGCTGGTTACAATGGGACTGCTTTTATTATTTCTATTTGCACCCCTATTTCTCTATCATGTCTTGGTTTACATTTTAAAATATAAAGGAGCTAGAACAAGGTAACAAGTGACCTCAGCCAGTGCTATGAAAGTATCTCACCATTTTTTAATATTTTCTCACCCAATATAGGCCCAAATTTTTATACTCTACAGCCAAAGCAGATAGAGGACAACCATTTATGTTTTCTCTTCTTTGACTTATTTCTCTTCAGACTTGCTTGCAGCTAACATATATCTTAACTGGAGCAGTATTTAGTGGAAGGTATCTTCATACTCTCTGTTATATCATGATCTGTTTCCCCACACCTCTCAATTACAATATTAGAAAGTTTGAGAATAGCATCTGGAACTTTAAAGAGTGTATAACTCACCCAGGAATTGTTGAAGTATAGATTCTAATTTTAAAGGTTTGGGGGAAAGCCTTATGTCCTGCATTTCTCACATTTCCAGGTTTGTGGACTACAACTTGTATAGCAGAACTCTAGAGTAGAGAACTCTCTAGAGTAGAGAGCCCTCCTCCTCATTAAATGAACTCCTACCCCAAAAAATAAACAGGCCAAAAAAAAAAGAAGCAAAAACTTTCCAACTTCTTTGAAAAGGTATCAGTAAGAGTGAGCAGGAATTCATTTACTCTGACATTACAAAATTGCTCATATTGTACTCTATGTTTTAGTACTAGATTTTCCATATCCATACCGATCTCTTTTCATGGTAATGTTAGCATATGATAGTAGTCATTATTTTTCTTTCTAGTATTGGAGATTTCCCTAGGATAGTTAATAAAATTCTATTCTCACATGGGAAAACCAACTGCAGTCAACATTAAAAAGGTGACTTGTGGTATCAGGAGGAGCTAACCTACAAATTCACTTAAGAGGAGAAAGAAAACTAGTGAGTGTCCTTTTGACACATAAAAAATGTGAGAGTCATGGGTGCAAAACTATGGCTTTCAAACAAAGATCTCAATTCTGTCCCTGCTAGCCCCTGATTCTGACTGAATTATTCCAGAAGTGGCCCTGGCCACCTGTAATTTTTCAAAACTTCCCTGATGAGTCTAGTGTTCTACTGTCCAGACAAGGCTAAAAAACACTGGTCTACAGTGGACTAAAGAGTCCAGAGTTGCACAGTGAGTCAGGAGCAGAGCTGGGATTGAATCCAATGTTTGCATTCTCGAACCCAGCACTATGCTGACATCTTAGCTCCCCATTCCTTTGTTCTGGGTCCATGTAATTATCTCCATCATCACCCAAGCTTCATCTTATGACTGACTAGCTATGACTTCTCTAAGATTGCTTCTATATTTTTCATTATGTGCCCTGCATCTGGTGATTTCTCTCTCCCAACTCTCATTTCTTAGGTCACTTACACATTGAAACTGTCCTTTCCTCATGCTCCTTTGAGGTCTGTCCAATAACAACGTAACACAATCACTTGCAGATCAAATTCCAGCTTTGTCAATATTTGAAAGTCCAAATTGTTAAAATTGACGGGATCTTTGTGATAAATAAACCCAGCCTCTTTTTATTGCTAATAATTACTCCAGATTTTCCAGATGAGATCATATACATTTCCTAGAAAGGACACTGAATATAAGGCGAAGCAAGTGCTTTAACACAGCATGCCAAAGGAAATTTTGTTCATTTAAAGAAAGAGGCTGGAAATTGCCAAAGTCATCTGTATAAACCTCTATTTTCCTTTTACTGTGATGCTCTGACCCATAAGCTCTGAAATCCAAACACATGGCTCACATAGAGAAAAATCCAGATACTCAGCCTTTTCTGCAGGGCAAATAAATAAGCCAAAAGGGTCTGGGAGGGGTTAAGCGAGTGATGCAAAATCTCAAGTCTATTTAATGGTCTCTGCCTTGTCTCAAAGCACCAGATCACACTGGTGCTTAAAACTAAACATATAGATGGAAAAAAAATAGCATTAAAAAGAATTGGCAACTTTAATTAAATCGTATGAGCAATATTAGCCTTTTTTTTTTTTTTAGAAACCTAGATAAGAATGGGGAATGTTCTCTTACAGTTAAATTATTTGGCATATTTGAGGTTAAATTTGAGTATTTAAAGTGAAAATTGCAGCCTATTATGAACTAATAATCCAGGGTTCTAATGCTACCCCAACAATAACAATTTTCTGCCTTAGATTTCTCATCTGTAAGCCAACAATAAAACATTTTTCTTATAAACCTCATTACACTGGCCCAAGGACAATATAAAAAACAATGTGTAAAAGGAATTTGGAAAACAAAGACAAAAAAGATTTATCTTTCCTGTTATTATTCTATAGCTAAGTAACCTCCCCCTTTCTAGTAACTGGTAACTTTAGTTTTTTCTATGGGCAAATGTGGCAGGTGCTCCAGATCATTGTTTTGAGAGGACCATGATATAAGACCCTTTAATATCTTTTTTAAAAAGATAGATGCAGTAGCCAAATTTTATCAACTTGTGACTTGTTCAAATCCCACTCAGGCAGACTGCTTGACAAGAGTGTTCAAGTAAGTTTTTCTAACACAAAAGCTGTTGCTCACACTATAAGTCATAAGAAGTCTTGGTCATTGATCCTTTCTGAAAAGGAAATTGAACAAAACCTGACCAGAAGAAAGATGGCTCCAAATCATTTCACAAGTCTCACCACAGGCACATTTGGCTTTTCTTTGACAATATTTACACTCTGGGGAAATTTATAAGAAAGCTCAAAGGTGTTACTGTTAAACAAAGTTCATGAGTCTGAGTGCTTTCTGTTTTAACTTGAGAATTAGATGGGAAAGTAAAAGGAACTGCAACCCAGAGATTATACTCACAGCCTGTAGAATGGATTTTAATAATAATAATTGGCAATAAATATTATTGCCATATTGCCAAATGAGGGCTGCCTGGTTACTATAGGCTTTTGATACTCTGTATATTGCTACACATAAGAAAGCACAGAATTACAAATAAACTTAACATAAAAATAACACCTGGTGAAAAATAATCTAATACTGAAAATAATGAACAATATCTGAAAGGCGCTAGTTAGAAGATGGCTATGTGTGGAATTACTGCTGGTTTTCATAAGAACACCTTGCTTGTGCCTTTTTTTGAACTATAGTTGTCTTATCATTCCAGTCCAGATTCCCCATTGTAATATAAAAGTCCAAAATGTAATAGGCTTCCTTCAGTTTCTCACCCACAGAGTCATAAAATGTTAAGAGCTGGAGGAGATTTGTGGAATGGCTAATTCTAGACATCCATGCTTCCCTCCCTCTAGCTGAGCTCATGGCTATCATTACCAACCCACTGTGGCCCCTTCTTTGATGAACAGAGACATAATCTAAGAGATCTTCTCAATAATAGTCCATTAAAGAAATCAGTCAGGGTGCCAGCAGGAAACAGATGGCACAAGAAAATTAAAGATAATTCAGACAGAGTTTAATGAAGAAACTATTTATCAGGGAAAATCCTCAGTTTGTAATGGGGGGAGGAGTTGGTACCATGGGGCTCAGGAGCAAGGGGAACAGCAGGGAGAGTCAATTACGGATGGTCTATTTGTAGTAATTATGACCTTTGGTTGAGGGACAAAAGTGAGCCAAGGTGACCTCATGAAAGATCCAAGCTCACCCTATCCCTCTCTCCAGGCTCCTGCTGGGACACAGCATTTACCAAACCCAACAAGAAACTAGAAGCTAGGAAGCCTTCTGACACAGCCATGAAAACTCAGCCACCGGGGACAGAAAGTAGTTTAGAGAAAAAGAGAGAAGGCAACCACAGGGCAAAAGGCACTTATGTAGCATGTGAGGTGACTTGCCCTAGAGAGCACGTAGCTATTAAGAGAAGAGGGACAAAAACACCGGTTTTCTTATTCTCAAGACTTTTCTTTGCACAGTGGTGTGTGTGTGTGTGTGTGTGTGTGTGTGTGTGTGTGTGTGTGTGTGTGTGTTTACTCGAGCGCATGCATGCAAGTGAGTATACTAGTGAGTACCTTGAAGATAGAAAGTTGACCATGGAGCAGGTTCATCTAGCACTCTGGGACTGGTTGGCTCAAAATGCCTCAGTTGGTCCCTCAGTTCTGTGACTAGTACAGGCCCCCTACGTGAAGCACTCTGTAAGTTCCAGATGAAAGCAGCCTGACCAGAGGTGTTACAACTTAATTCGGGGCCTTCCAGTGAATGTAGTATTGCAGTGTGTCTCTAGATACTGGTTCTTTCCTTTTAATGGGTAAAATGAAAAAGCTGCTTTCCAGATTTACATGAACCCAAATTCGCTTATCTTTCTGACCCATGCCATTACTGAAAATGTCAACCTGTCTTCAATTCAATGTTATTTTGGAAAGTCCTGTGCCCATAATTACCTCAGTGTCATGTCCTAACCTCCTGCATTATTTAGTGGAAGTAAACAATGAAGATTCATTAATGAGTGGGCCATTCAAGATTGTTAAAAATGCCATAAATTTCTCAGTCACTGCTATTAGCTAAAAAGCTTTCCTCTTCTTTTTATTAAGCTCAGAGCAGGAAAATATATGTTGTAAGTACAGATCTGGGTTGGAATGCTCTTTGCGGGCTAACCCTTACAATAGATCATACTTCTACACATTCAGTAAAAAAATATTTTGGTTTGATGTTAATATAGAATGTTTTGCAAAGTACTTCAGTTTCCCACTCAGTTTCTTATTGCATAGATAGGATATCAAATTTCCATATGGATCACTACATATTCACTTATGTTAGTATGAAGAAATCAAATTACCACTCAGGCAATCAACTAGGATTCACGTTCGATGTTCACATTCAGTTCACATTGGTCACTGACTCTCTGCTGTGTACCAAGGATGTTACTATTTTCTGAACAAATTTTACAACAGGTAACACACAAATAATTATCCTGAAACACTGTCCTGCTTCAAGCTATTCTGTCACTAAAGTATTAAAGACGTCATTAGTAAATATGAACAATACTGGTAAATATTCAATTAAAAATTATATAATTTATATGAAAGATTTTTCACTAAGAATAGTTTCTAGATCAAAATCACTAATAAATTCTGGTTTTGCATTAACAACAGGTCACAAGAAGAATCAATAATATAAAAAAATCATATCCACTTGCTCATGTCAGCATAGCGCACTCACACTTATACAAACTTTTTATATCCATTTGAACCTCTGGAACAGCTGAGCATAATGGTTAGAACAGGTGAGACTCAATGCAGTTAAGCAAAAGGGCAGAGGGAGGAGAAAAGGAAATACATTAATAATTACTTGATCATACCATATCTCACATTTATTTTTATAATTTCACATTTTTTTACCAGAGAATCAGAGCTCCTTTCCAGTTACCTAACTAGTTGGTGACAAAGCCAGAAACAAACTGAGGTTTTTTCATTCCTCTAGTGCCATTTCCATGGCATTTCTTCTGATGATTCTCCCATATGTGGATTAAATTCATTGTCCCTACCTTTCTAGGTAGGGTGCTTCAAATAAATGAAGACCAATTTTAGTTAAACCAGAATAATATGTGTTAGAAATCAAAAACAATTAAAAATCATACTATCTTTTCATCTGGACTAATCTTGCTTCAACAATTATTGGCTTAACTAATAAAGTAATGATGCCTCTCGTTATAATCTCCCAGGTGGTGGCTTATTTTAATGTAGAAATCATTTTTTGGACAGAAATAACTTCTGTTTGAAGATCTCAAACTGTGTTCAAAGCTGCATTTGAAATACCATGAAAATGATGATGTACCTGAAGCCAGCCCAAACAAACACAGTCAGTGAGTGGGCAAATAAAAATGTAATTGAAAACTAACAATGACAAAAGACACAACTAGTCTGTTTTTTTCAAGATGTTGTTTCTACCTATATGAAGTTTTCTCCCATACCCGGAACCAACATGCTAACTCAGGCTCTTGCTGTCTCATGCCTAAAAAGACTGTTCCTGATTCCGCTTTATTGCTTTTGCTCCTCCCATCTGTCCTCAATATAAAGTAAAAGCAGGGAGTGGAATATAGTTTCAGTAAATGAACTAGGAATTATTAAGCCCAAACTAAGTGCCAGGCTTAGTGCAAAGGACTTTACAGATACATTTTCTCATTTAAATGTATATCCTTTGACATTGGTAATGATCTTCCCCCATTTTAGATGAAAACTAGGGTTCGAAGAGATTCAGCAACTTCCCCAAGGTCATGCAACTAGTAAATGGTAGAACCCAAATTATCAACCCACAACATTTTACATATCTAAACTAATTCAGTAATCAAATACATATCTAAACCATACCCCATTGCTACATTATGTGGTCATATTTTACTAGTGCTATAGATTAAAGTGACTCCCTTGGGATCCACAGCAAAGTTGATCCTTTTGACAAATGATACTGAAGTTAATTATCTTTTCCCTGGCTTGTACATCTGCTTCTTCCATCAGGAGGTATCTGCCAGTCAGTCCTATGAGACTCAGCTTTGGTCATGTCTCAGCTCTGAAAGGCAGGCTTCTTCACTTCACAGCTTGATTTCAGCACCTTCTTCTGTCTTGCTATGCCCATAAGCATACCTCAATTACAGCATACATCATACTGTAATCCAGTCTACCATTTGTCTGTTTCCCCAAAAGGCAGTGAACTCCTTAAGAAAAAGGGCTCTATTTTGTTTATCATTATATAGTACCACACTCATTTTTTCAATGTAGGTTTCCAGCCTGAAGCAGGTAGAGCTGCGGCAAGAAAAAGGTGTAACACTAAATGAAGTTTAGAGCATTAATCATGTGTTCGATGGGAAATTCTACTGAATTGAGACTTGAGTTACGACAAGTGAGTGAGAGAATGTCTATTACTCAAGAGTGAACAGAAACCCCAATAGGACTTGATGATTCTTATTCAGTGCCTGAGAAAGTTTAAAGAGCAGAGTAAACAAAAATATAATCTTTTATTTTAATGACAGCAGCCTTGCTTAACAAACTAGTCACTTTGTATCCCCAGAGCCTAGGGCACTCAAGAAATAAATGATTTTCCTTGTCCTTACTACAAAGATTTCCCAAGTCATTTCCCAGGAATTTGAGACATCATTCATCCTTCTAAATGAGCAGATATTCTAAATACCAGAGCCCCTATCTTTAGAGATCCAAAAGGTGAGAGGAACTACTAACTCAACCTTGAGAAATTCTGGTCATAGTAGCTAATATTCATTACATATTTACTGTGTGTTACGAAGGCATGTGGAGGTGTGTTGGCAAAGGGCATTGTGCAGCATGATAAGGAGTTCTACATATATTTTATCATTTAAATATCTTAACAATCTTTATTCATCTTCCCATTTTATGGACATGGAAACCAATAGAAGTTAAGTGACTTGCCCGAGATCACACTGCAAGTCAATAGAGGATTCTGACCCAAGCAATCTGCAGTCCAACCCAGAATTATTATTGGAATAGGCTTATGGCGGCAGAGGAGGCCCACAAACTGCTCTCTGTAAGCTGGAGACCCGGGGAATCCATTGGTATAATCCAGTCCAAGTCTGAAGGCCTAAGAATTGGAAGGTATAAGTTCTGATTTGATTTCAAAAGTTAAGAGCACCTATGTCAGAGGACAAGAGAAAATGTATGCCTTAGTTCAAGCAGAAAAGGTGAAGTACCCTTTCTCTGCCTTTTTGTTCTGTTCAGGACCTCAGTGGACTTGATGATGATCACCCACACTGGAGAAGGCCATCTGCTTTACTCAGTCTATTAATTCAAATGCTAATTTCTTTCCAGGGATACCCTCACAGCCGCACCCAGAAATAATGTTTTACTAGCTATCTGGGCATCCCTTAGCCCAGTCAATTTGACATGTAAAATTAACCATTACCCTTCATGAGCTTGGCACCCATACACATCTCCTTAAACCATATAATATCCAGATAAAGACAATGAGAAGATCATAATTCCACTTAACATGATACAACTGTCTTGTGTACAACCAAAATGCATTAATACCTTTTTCAGAAGAAGAGGTAAATTCCTTGAGTGATGTTTACTCTTTTCCTGATATCCTAAATAGCATGATGTAAAATCAACAGTACTTAAATATTTTTATCAAGTAAATACACCTGTGTTACATGATAAGAACAGATATTTTACACACACACACACACACATGTTTATGTATATGCACAAATGTAATTATAAAAAATAAGGAAGAAATATTCATGATAATTATAGTTCTCATTTCTATAACTGGTCATGTGGTTGTAGCTGATATTTATAACTACCTTCAACTACCCATTCTGTATTTTCTTTGCCTTCAGCAAGAACTTTAGCAGGGCATAGTTTTTTACATGGTAGGGTGACCAAACCTTCATTCCTGAAGCATCTGGGCCATTAGTAGTCCTGCCTGAATTGGGTTTTTATAGTTTTTCCTTGACCTTATTCACAGGACATCACAACACTAAGAGACAGCCTAAGGGGTCTCTTGTATTCCAGACGTACTCTTCCTTATCTCCATTGTGGAGTGCCAGTACAATTTCCCCGTAATAATCCAGATCAATCATCCCAGCCAACACAAAACTTCCTCTTTTCCTGTTGATTCAAAGGCATAAGGAGCCCAAAGTGATCAGGTCTTAACTTTCATTTTAATGGAATTATTGTGGGTCCTGCTGGAAGCATTCTTCCCTCTAGAACTAAGACCTCTAATCTAGCAGAGCAAAACATCAGGAGAACAGGAAGAAAAATTTTTGCTTGTCTCTTACTATGATAGTGAATGGTGCCACTCCTATTTCCACCCCTTGATTCCTGGACCCCTGACTCCTGGCTATGGAAGAAACAGCACTATTTATTATATGCTGATTCAGAGCATATACAGCCTCTGGAGAACTTTGCCCCATCCTTTTAAGATACTGCCACCTAGTCGGCACTATAATTTAGTCTTCAAAAGGCTACTACACTGCTCTGTCAAGCTGGCTGCTTCTGAATGGTGGGGAACATAATAAGACCAATGAATTCCATGAGCGTGGCGATACTGTCACATTTATTTTGCTGTGAGGTGAGTTCCTTGGTCAGAAACAATGCTGTGTGCAAATTTGTATGCCAAGTAAGTATCACTTCCAATAAGAGAAAAGCACTGCCCTTTCCTGATGAAAGTGATCCAATATAATCAACTTGCTTTCAGGTAGCTGGCTAATCACCCCAAGAAATAGTGCTATATTAGGGTCTCAGTGTTGATCTCTGCTTCTGGCAGTGACCATAGCCAGGACAACACTGGTATGTGGAAGTCCATGTTGCTGAGCCCATGCATAACCTCCATCCCTGCCAACATGGCCACTTTGTCATGAGCTCACTTCATCATCATTAAACTACATTAAGAATTAGATCAAAAACAGCATTTTTGTAAATCTGCATGTAGTAGCCTAATCCCTTTTTGGCAAACTAACTGGTAATGAAGCAGTGATATTATCTCTGGCTATACTAGTCCCCACTGGCTTAGTAAACATAATAGGAAGTGAATTATTTCAATTGGTCTTCATTAATAATAAAATTATAGGTGCATTCTGTTACCAGGCTTCCCAGCTCACATCAGTGAAACTAATACATGATTGCCTTCTCCCAAAAGATCACAATTAAATGACTGCTACTGTATGTATGTTTTTAATTGATTTGTGTGACCTCTTCATGCTGAAGCTAGAAAATGAGGTAAAGTTTTAAGTAGACAAACATGTATGGTTTGTGAACTCTTTGTTCTGATGGTGTTGAAACTGCATCAGTCTCATTCTTTAGCTTCCTACAGACATTTAAAAAATGATTATAAATGAATTATTCTAAAATTCCAGGGAAGAAAATTAACAGTAGAAGTGTGTCCTTACAGCAATATGGGATTTGGCTCTCAAATTCAATTTTTCTTTTGATCACTTTGCTTGTCACCCACTCTGATTCTACCTTTTCACCAATACCACCATCTTCCCCTCACCCTTTTCTGTAGACACTCTCCCTCTTCACTTAGTCATTAACAAATCATTAAGAAACATAGATTGTAGTTTACAGGACAATTAATCATCACCATCATTATCATCGTCATCATATTTATAAAGCTCCCTTAGAAACTTTTAAAATGCTTTCAAAATATTTTATTTTTATGGTCTATGCTAGTCTCAGTAAGAATACAAAAATGATTCGATCCTTCATGCAGAATGCTAAAGTCTAACAGAAAAATTAAATATCTAGCACAAATGATCAAACTATGAATCAGAAAATAGGAAGCACATGATGTTCTGCACAGAGAACTTTATGAAGGCAGGATTCTGTCTCCTTCCTCTTGATTCCTAATATCTATTTCTACAGGTGGCACAATGCTTGTAGACTGAAGAGCCCTAAGCAATGTGCCATTCATTCTTCCGACCCTGTGTGTCACTAACTATGCCACCTGCCCAAGATAAAGCAATTAAGACAATAGACCAGGTCCCCACCTTCAGGCTGCTGATATTCTCATAGGAGAACCAGCCACTAACATGAAACAAACAAAAAACAAAATTGTTATAAATTTGTTAAGTGCCATAAAGGAAGTAACAGAGCAATGAAATAAAGAGTGATGGGAGGTGAGCAGAAGAGCGTGACTTTAGATCAGAAAATCAGAAGACCCTCTGACTTATGAAGGCAGCATATAAAGAGAGATCTGCAGAATGAGAAGGAGCCAGGTAAGGAGCATCCAGGGCAAAGGGAATGCCCTAAGGTAGGAAAAGTATAGAGAAAGAATTATAGGAAGGCAAGAGCCAAGCAGAAAGACCAGGTAGAACCCCAGTAAAGTATCTCGGTCTAGGAAAGTGATAATGGAAAGACACAGGCAGATTTGAGATGGACGTTGAGATGTGGTTTTCTCCACTCTTGATTCTTTTGCAATATAATCTCAATTTTTCTATCTTCTAAGACTCTTCACATATTCTTATTTCCCATTGCAATTATGGATTGTTTTAGTCTTTGAGGGAAAAATAGAAAATACCCAGTCTTTTTAATTATTTCAAAGAATGTTGAATACAAGGGAAAAGAAGCTTTCACCTCATTCAGCTTCTAAGACTAAACTCCCTGATGTTCCCACAGTGTCCTACCCACAACCTTCCCTTCCCGCTTCCACTCTTGTCACTGTACCATCATTAGAGAGACTCTGGGACAAGAAGAGAGAAGCCTGAGCTAAAGTGCTGTTGTGTTGCATCTGTGTGGAGCTGGTAAGACCCTGCACAGAGCTGATCCCACAGCAGTGACTGGTATAAAATCAGTTGGTGCCAATATGCTCTGATGAGGTAACTAAAAGGCATTTGACATTTTCAATTTTCAGAGTCCTCCCTGAAAATCATGAAGTAATTAAAGTTTCAAGTCAAGGTGAGATGGGCAAATAGAGATTAATATTTTACACAGTGACAGTTTTAAAATATGCCCTTCAACTCACCCTTGTCAGCATTCCATTCTACTCGTTCATGCATGTGTGTATATATGCATGTGTACATGTGCATGTGTGTGCATGTATTCATGTATTTATTTCTTTCCATTTCCAAGATGACCCTGATAATTTTTGTGTATAAGATATAAGGTAGAGAACAATCTAGCTCTTAAGTTTCACAAGAGATGCCTTTTTGAGAACAATTTTAAAAAGAGAAAATGGAGTTGATATACTTTTTAATTCCTCCAAGTTTGAGCAAAACAAAATTATTTTAAAGTAATATTACATTCCAAAACATTGTTTCTATAGCAGCTGATGACCATTTTAGTACCAAGCTGGTAATGTTTGCAGGCCACAGCTCTCTGCACCAGAATAATTCAGGCTAACCAATGTGATTAACTGAGTGTTCAGATGAGAGCAGACATAGGTTAAAGCTTTCATATCCCAATTACTGCTGTCAGTGATCTCTCTACAGATACTGTTAATTCAATTATCATAATAAGTAAGAGAGCATAAAAGGTTGGACAAGTTGAATACCTCCAAGACTCCACTCTATAAGAGTTGATGAAGTATCATGGGAATCATCTTAATTCAAGTTTACACACAAAAATAAACTCTTTACAAAATGGCAAAATGTAAATAGTCCTCAACTCCTACATAGGCTGTGGGAGAAATTGCTTACTTTGAATTTTAATGGAAATTTACTCATAGTAAATTTGTCATGTTCTGTTTCCAATTGCCTTCTAAGGAAAGAGAATTTTGGTATCTGAAGTAACTTCTATTGGGTAAACAGAAGTAACACTTCTGTCCTTCTTATAATGGCCTTTGATGTTACTGTAGGCAATTTTAACTGAGTGAGAATATCAGTTTGAATTTAGAGCTGTTACATAACTAAATTGCTCTGCCTAGGAAAGATGAGGAGATACTGAGAATCCCAGTAAGAGATCAAGAAAATGTGAGGCAGGAGCAAGAAGGCAGAGCATAAAAGGAGAAGAGCCACAGAAGAACACTGGTAGCTATGAGGATGAAGAGAGGGACATGGAAGGCCAGGCAGGGCTCATTGAGCTCAGTGTGCAATCAGTGAAACAGCTGGCACTGTGTAATGCCTAATCACCCCCTGTGTCACTTCAGTAAATCCTTTGTTGTTCCCCAATGCTCTCATTTAAGTGAATTTTTGTTTAGGAGAGAGTAAAATGGGAAAGAAGATGAAAGAAAGGAAAGAAAAAGGAAAAGAGGGTGGGAAAGAGAGAAAGAAAAGAGACAGAAAAGAAAAATTTTGTCAGTAATAAATCAGCTTCTCCCTCTAAACAAATATAGAACCAATATTTAAAGACTATTGATCAAAGAAATGCAACATTTTTTTAAATTCTACAGGCCACCATATGAATTTTTCTAACCCTAATTATAGCCAAATTCTATAATCCAAAGTAAAAAATAATTACAGTTTTCAATGACATGATGCAGGGCATAACTGATGATGGCAGCCTCCGCTATAGAAGCCAATATTATTAATTCTTCAATATTTGAGCATCTTCTCTGTAATGCATGTTGTGATCCTGGAGAGATGAGACACAAGAAACTGAGACACAGACCCTACTTTAAAGGTTTGGTCTATTTATGTTTATGTTTATGTTTATACATATTTATATTTACACATATTTATATGTATTTATACATATTAAGTTAGGGGCTTTCCCTGACCTCATCTACCATTCCAGCTTGTCAATGACAAAGTTTGGCAACTATTCCTGTGACAATTAATAAGACATGATCATTTAAATTATTTAGGATCTAATGATATAACTTGATCTATAAAGGAAAAATGCTATTGCTCCCACATTCGGGTCATTTATCAAGGCATTCTGGTTCACACTACAAAGAGTAGGACCTCCTTGGATTAAGGGGGCATATTTTCATTATGCAAGCCACAGGATGAACATCAGCTAGCCTTTTCTACCCCAACCAAACAGAAATGCGTTTTGGATACAACATTTCAATTGCAGGTAAAAGTACTCAACAACATTTTCTGCATTAACCTCTATTTCTATTCTGTATGATTCATAGCATTTGAATTACTGTAATAGATTGTTTCTAAAAATAGCTACAACTCTTTCCCTTCCTGTATTACCCATTTGTAACATGACCTCCTGGCAGGGCTGGCCTTGTGACTTAGTTTGATATAATATAGCTGAAGTAAAGTGCCAGTTCTGTACTCAAGTTATAAAAAACCTCATAAGCTTCCTATATTAGTTTGCTAGGGCAGCCATAACAAAATACCACAGACTGGGTGGCTTAAATTACAGAAACATTTTTTCAGAGTTTAGGATGCCAGAAGTCTAGGATTAAGGCATTGGCAGGTTTGGTTTCTTCTAAGGCCTCTCACCTTGGCTTACAAATGGCCACCCTCTTGCTATGGCCTCAGACAACCTTCTCAATATGCATGTGAACCTCTAGTGTTTCTCTATGTGTCTAAATTTTCTCTTCTTTATGAGAACATCAGTCACATTGAATTAGAACATACCCTAATGGCCTCATTCTAACTTAAGCACCTCACTGAAGCTCCTATTTTTAAATACAGTCACGATCTGGGGGACTTGGGGCTAGAGCTTCGACATGTAAATTTTGGAGAAACATAATTCATCCCATAGCACTTCCCTCATTCTCTAGAGATTCTGTTGCCTCCAACTGAACAAGTGCAGGCCAGCTTCGTAGATGGCCAGCCAATCTTCAGAAGCAAAGCTTCACATCTGACCTGCATCTCACCACAAAAACATGAGAAAGTTCAACAGAGACCAAGAGAACCATCCAGCTAAACCCAGTCTAACCTGCAGACCTGTACAAATATGATTGCTATGTCAAGCTACTATGTTTAGAGGTGGTTTATTATACCGCTTTTTGAGTTTAAAGGTTTAAAGATTAAATAGTAAAGGGATGGAGATCCACACATGTGCCAGGAGCAGGAATAAGGTGTGGGAGGTGGGGTCTTTCATTTAGCATTTGAGGCAGAGAGAGCCTGGACAAGCCCCCAGGTGCCTTGGTTACAGAGAAGCAGGAAAGCAGTCACACTTTCCCAGGCCCTGAGACAGTGAGAATCTAGTAGTCTGGACAAGAAGACGCAGCACTAATCAGTACCAACAACTGTGCATGTGAGCATGATGGGGACATGGCAGCTCTGCAAGGAAAACCAGTGTCTAAAAGCCCCAACATGCCAGCCATATGTCTCAGAGCAGATTAAGGACAAGAAGCAGAGCCCCAGGGGTTAGCAGTAATCTCAGAAAGAGGAAGAAGGAAGGAAATACTATGATTTTGTTGTTATTTTAAATCTCAAATCATGGAGAAATTACTGAAGGAATGGCTCAGTGTCAGTAGCTGGATTAGGTTCCTGGTATGAGGCAGAATGCAGGCTTGAGACAGAGATTAAATGCAGTTATAAGTAAACAAGAAAAGCTACGATTTTGCACAACAGTTGGTGGGCCTTTGAAAACACTGTGCCTACTGGCATCTTTTCCAGAAAATCTATCATTTTAATTCAATTTCCAAAAGGCCCCTGGGCCAAAAAAGGACCACTGTGTTTGTTTAACAGAAACAATGCAAAGGCAAGAAAAAATAAACCAAGGAGTTCATTTCACAACAGCCGCCTTTGACGTTTTACATGATCACTGGAGCCTCTAGCTCTCTCCTCTGTCCTACCCACTCAGATGTTCTCTTCACTCACAAGAATTTCATTCACTCTGCTGTCACTATCATGTAGGCTTTTCTTTCTATGTTCCCATCTGTTGGCCCCTGGTAGTCTTACATGTTTATAGTTGCATGATAAATGGTATTCTTTCTATCCTAATTAGTCTTCTATTCCAAGAATTATTAGGTAATTATTTGACTAACACTTACTGTGATGAGCATGTTCCTTTTCAGTTTGTAAATCTAAATAGGTCAGTTAAATTTTGCTCATTTGCTTTATATATTTACATTTTCAATAAAACAAAGTTCTGTATTAACATATACAGTACATTTATGTCCATTTTGAAGGAGTTTTAAGAACGACGCAGCATATCATAGAAAAGCAGACTAAGGCAGCACTCAATGTTTTGTATTCTAATTCTAATTCTGTCAAATACTTAGCTGTGTGGCCCTGCATATCTCTGGCTCATACTCTCTTGGATGTGAAAACCATTTGTTAAAAGACTATGAGGCAGCGGTGTGGCAGGGCTCTGGGCCAGGTTAATGGAAGAATAGTCACAGACATATTTTGATTATTTTCTCTCCATGGTTCACTATCTTGCTCTCACACAGCTTCTAATGTTTTTACATCATGGTCTTGATAATTTCCATGTCATCATGTGTTGAAAATACACACATTTTGGAGAATGTGAACTAAGACTTGTTATTCTTATGCCCACTTACTTTTGCTTCTGGGTAATATAGAACTTAAGTCATTTCCAAGCAAAACAGAATTACATAAATAACACTGTTTTCCCCTTTCCCAGCTAAGAATTTTCAATCCCATGAAGAGTTAATGATAGACTAATATACCTAGGGAGGAGAAGGAGGGAGTTTTGAACAATTCATTAAAATATAGTAACTTTTATGTTTAAAAATAGTTTTTAAAATATCTCAAATATAATACTCATTGAATTTGTGGCTGTTGATACTGATTCCTCACAACTGCCTCCTATTACACTCACCTCATGGAGTGGTGAAAAAACACTGATAACCACAATATTTTAGCTCAGAACTACACCTCACTTGTAAACATTTTTTTTCCTGTTACTCTAAATCAATGGTTTGAAACTTAGTATTTGCACAAATCTTTCTCCTAATGAAATATTACCTGCAACCCAACATATAAGAGAGACAAAAGCTGAGGTTTCCTGTTTGAACAAAACAGATTTGAGCAACAGTTACAGCTCCTTGTTCACCTCTTCACATTCTGTGCTGTAGCTAGAGACTCCTTTATGGGGCACAAAACAGAGTGAAAATGACTAATGTGGTGTTTTCAAATATCTAGGCTACTACCTAGATAGCTATTACCAGTTAGTCCACATTTATTTATTCAACATATATTACTGAGTATCTACTATGTGTCAGGCACTATTTTAGATGCTGGAGATACAGCAGTGAATAAAACAAAGTGAAATCCCTACACCTGGGGCTTACATTACAAGGTAGAAATAAATAATTAATAAACAAATAACCATTATATAATATATAAAATAGCGATGAGTCCTGAAGAGAAAAAATAAAGCAGAGAAAGGGTTAGAAAATACATGGCTGGTCAGTACAGGGGATTGAAATTTTAGACAGGATAGTGAAGGAAGGCTTCTTTGAAAGGTAGTATTTGCATAAAATTCCTGAAGAAAGTGAGGAGAGTGGTGATTAACTGAAAGAAGAGCAACAAGAAAGAGAAAACAGAAAGTTCAGAGGTCTTAAGGCAAGAACTTTCTGTGTGAAGACAGTATGGTTCAGTGAGGGCGACAGTAATAAGAGATGAAGTTAAATACCTCAACGGTATGAGGTGAATCAAATTAAATACCCACATTCAACAATTTTTCACCTACCAAACAGCAATTTTATGTAGCTCTACCTAACATTTGCAAGCAGGTACTTGAAACAATATAAATGGATTATTCACAGTGTGTGTGAGGGCAGGGACAGAGGATACTTAACAAGCAATTCCTTCCCAGCAGCCTGCTAATTTAAAAATCTTTAACACAGAATCTCAATCCATGGCCAATCAAAATATATGATATGACTTCAATAATGCAGGAGACAGAGCGCTGGACTAAATGTCCTGAGATCTGCCCTGATACCATGATACCACATAGACTCTGAGCTGATGTTTATGCATCTGTAAAGTGGAAGTGATCTGTGCCCTCCTGGTCTCATCAAGTTTTGTAAAATCACTCAAGATAATGGGTTTCTTTAATCACATCTCCAGTGACATGTGGTTATAATTCTTCCACCTTAACCAGCCAACTTAGCACTATTACAGTTTCACAAGAGAGACATACACAAAGAGGATGGGGAGGAAAAGCTCATTATTTTGTTGCTGTATGGATTTACTTCCGTCCTGTTAAAGAACCTCTAGGCCTGATGAACAGGACTGGATGATGTGGAGGCCAAGAGACTCTCTTGGCACCTCTGGTAAACAGCCTACACTAAAACCAAGTTCAGCAGCCTGCTCTGCCCCTTTCCATAGCTCTCTCCCAGGAGGGTGTGCCACTCTGAGGCATGAAAAGAGCAAGCCAAAGAGGTCCATCCAAAGAAAGTCAGTCCAAAAGGATATAACAGGAACATACTAGTCCATTGGGGCTCTCATGACAAGCACCAGAATAGTGTGGGGAAATGAAGTACTTCACAGAATTCTTTGGAAGGTTGCACACTAGAACAGCTCTGCAGAGTGACATTTCACACAGTCTAAGTCTCTAGGGTTAAAAATGACTCGGTTTCAACAATTTTCTATCCTGGAATAACTTTTTTTTTGGATTGTTTTTTAAAATCTAATAACATTTTCTAATAAAAGGTCCATGGTCAACTGAAACCGTATGTGTCTTAGTGATGCAGGAAAAGAAGCACTGGCCTAAATTCAAATTCCCAGGAGTGACCCCCTGGACTTGTTTGAGTCACTGCCCACTCTTAGACAGAGGGCTGGTACATCTTGAGTGATTATCTTAGCCAGATGATATAGGATGGAGGAAGAGCAATTTATGAGAAAGCAGGATCTTTCTGCAAAAAGAAGAAATAGATGCTGGACAAACAAAGATGTCAGATATCTACTATGGCATGCCAGGCAGAAGCCCAAGTCTTTACCATTATGCTCAGCTCTCTCACTGAAAACCTGTAGCACTTTGGCTCAATAAATGTCCCTGCCTATGATTTTGACTCATCCTTGGAAAAGGTGTGAAAGGGGGCCTTATGGCGAATAATATATCACACTTTGTTTTGTTTCCTATCAACCTCAGTGGGGGTCAGTCAAAATAGTCACACTTGATTTTCCAAATCTGGACACTGATTCTGTGTGTCTGCTAGAACCAATGAAAACATTAGGTGGAACTCCTCTTGGTTTAAAAACATGTTTTTGTATTGTTACAGAAGCCTGTAAGATTAGTCAGGACTGAAAATTAATTATATTTACCCCAAAGCCAAATGGAACACAGTCTCATCCCATTTCCCAAGCATACCTGAAAGGGTTAAATGATATGAACCAACTATGAAGATAACTGAGAAAATACTACCTCAAGAATATAAATGCCCAAATCTCATGATATTTGCACAAATGCCTGACATTTTAATAAAGAGCTTCACATTGTCAATTTAATTTTTTTCTAAAGTAAATTTCTCCTCTACTGACCCACAAAAAATGACAATCCTAAAATATATATAAAAACATATCTCTTTCCTTGGTTCTTTGTACTTATTCTGCTCAGTTTCGTCAGAAGCATTTAATCTTGGTACCAAGCTAGAATCTGGGTTTTACCTTCAGCAGATATTTTCTTTCAGCTCTTCCAGAGTTGTGATTTTTCTAACCCCAAATCTTCCATGACCCAGTTCCTCGAGTTGAAGACAGTCAACAGAAAACATAAGTTTATCATAGCATTGGTTCAACTCTTATGAAATCTAACAAAACAAGCAATTCCCTAGAACTAGCCCGTGTGTAAAGGTAGAAGAAATTTACAATTCGAGAGTCAAATAATATGCAAAATCATTTCTCAGACTAAAGTGCATATTAGAATCTAGTACCACATTGGAACTCAGAGTCATAGGCCATGTCTAAGTCAACATGGTATTATCTATAAGAATGTGGTACAACAAAAGAAATTTTTTTTAAAATGTGCTATCATTTCAGCTTTATCAGTGTGCAGCCTGGAGTTCAACTTTAAATTCAGCTGGGAGGTAACAAGTTTATTGTGATATTATGATTCTCATACTCTGGAAGAAAACATGCACAACCCATTCAGACTTCTCATTCTCTCAAAAAGTGGTTTCTATCGCTTCTTACATAGACTAGAAACATACAGTGGTGGGACTTCTAAACTCCAGGTCTTTCCTAAAGCTCTCTTTCCCTCAGGATCCCATTTATATGATACATTTCTCGATTTAACTTTTGATTCTCGGAGGCCTTATCACTCTAATTTTAAGTTAGGTGTTCCAACATGAGTTCCACATAGAGGCATTTCCTTTCCTGAGACCAATTAGGTCTCTCTGATATACAATCTTATTCTTTTCTATACTTTTCTTCATAACACTTGTTACAATTTATAATTTAATATCACGTGGTTATATAAACATATCTATTTGTTCCTCCCTCGCCATCCACCTCTCTCTTTCTTTCTCTCTCAAGTTTAAGCTCCATGAGGACAGGAATGTTGAGCCTCCTCTGGTTTCCTCACCACTGTAGTATCAAGGCAGAACTTTATGCCTAGCAAGAAGTGGCCATTGTAAACATTTGTTCAATAATTAAATCATCCATATCGCCCCTTTTCTTCAGAACCTGAAACAATGAAAGGGGAACCAGAGCTTCCCCTTGATACCAATAAATGTGAAAGCACTTAAAGTGAAAAATGATAGAAAAAAGAATAAAGGTAACAGATCATTTCACCTATTTGGTTCTTAGGACTGTCATTCTCTCTAATAATGCTAGGTTTTATTACAAATAACATATGTTCAGTCTCTTCAAGTGAAAAAAATATTGGCTAATTTCAATTTCAAACCCAGTTTCAAAATAACTGTAGCATATTTATTCCTTGTCATCTAGAGAGCTTTGTAAATTCTATATATGTTGGTGCCATAAAGAATACAGAAAGATATTAGCTACTAAAATAAAACTGAATGACAAAAATCAATTTGAGGTTTTTTGCTAATACATTTTAGAAAACATGGGTTTAGCCTACTTTGAATAAAAACAGTGTTCAAAAGGTACTGGCTTGACAAAACTTAAAAACGCATATTTTTAAACTGGGAGGCTGGGAACATGTAAGGTCTTTTATGCCTTATTATTTCAACATTTTAGCCAGAATTTACAATAAGCTAAATCACAAATTTATTAAATGTACTTCCAGTTCAACACAAAAATGACTAGCCTGTCTGCAGGAGGGATAGAAGGTCTCCAAAAAGGGAAGACTCTACACAGCCCAACCAGACTTCCCACTCCCTCACCAATGTCAGATCAAGGACCTAGCTTTTGTGTTTTACATATTTGATTTCTCCAGAAAGTTTCTTTGAAGAAAAGATGCCAAGGATTTTTTTTTGAAAGTGCCTGAAAATAATTGGTCTAAACCAACACACTACATTTTTATCTAGCTATATTTTGGAGAGGAAAATGGCCAAAGTTGGTAGGGAGTGTTTTGATTATTAGGGCTCAATTCTTTTTCATTATTTTCAACTACCAGCTTCTCCATTTCACAGCTTTCTCAAATCAATGAGAGAAGAGATTATGGGAAATTTAGAAAGGCCTCTTATAAACAAAATACCCCTCAACTCTAAATAATTCAGTGCCTGCTACTTTCTCTAAAGCATTCCCATAGCCTGTGTTGACCTAGTAGCATTTCTACCTCTGGTCTGCAATGATATTTTTAAGACATACTTCAGCTCAAACATTCACTTTAAACTCCTGTAAATGTGTCCCTTTTAAAGCTAATGTTATTTGTCAGCATATTTACACTTTTGGGCTAAGAGTTTGAAGGGTTTTATAAACCTAACTTTTAAAAACAGCACTAGGAGAAAAAAGTAAAAATTCCATAAAGTTTTTCAGATAATACCACATATTGATACTTGGTTGAGAGCAGCTACCATCTGCACATTTCTGAATGGCTCAATGTTTGAAACCTTAAATGACAGTTGTGCTGATCCCCATAACAGTTAATCTAATTGTTGTTGGGTTATTTCCTCCTTCCCTTATGGTCATCCCTGGACTGTTTACATAGTGCCTCCTGGTTAAACTGTTGCTTCATGGAAATCATTATAGTTCCTCTGACAGGAAGAAGACGGCATACTGTGGTTGAGACTACAGAGAAGGGAACCAGTTCTGGGATTTAAATACCAGCTCTTTCACTCACTAACTGTAAGATTTTAGGAAAGTTAACCTCTCTGTACATAACAATCTCCATCTGTGTAATGGGAGTAAGAAGGGCACTTGCCTATAGGGTTGTTACAAAGGCTATGTTTGTATACCTGCCCCAGTAACAGCTATAGAAATATGAACCATTGTCGTCATTCTTTATAGATGTCAGAAGTGAAGCTAGGGATTGAAACTGTTTTCAGGTATCTGTCGAGCCAACCAGAAATTAGCTGACCATTCCACTGAGTTTTGTAAGAAAACTTTTCTGAATTTTTCTCTTTGGTGGTAATTCAAAGGAAAGGTATAATGTGAAGAAGCTGGTGATTGAAAATCATGATATGTAATTTAATTCTAATTATCAACACTGAGACATGAAAATAAGAATTTCCTTATTCAGATCTTATGATTCCAATCTAAATTATACAAAGGAAAGTTAGATCTAACCCTGCTTTTCATGAGTCATAACTGTCAATCCTAAATATATACATCTCAATCCTTCTTGAGTGTCTTCATTCCCTAATTATAGCACCTCTTAACATATTTAAATAGGTTGTCCTCAACCTAACTAATCAATTCTTTTCTGTATTAATATTAAATGTCCCTCTCAAGATTCTAAAGAAATTTCTTTCATCCTAGGTCTTCAAGATATTTTTTAACATGCCCTTCTTTCTAATATCTAGGTTGTTTGTGATTTTCTTGATATTAATCAAGTTCCTGCATAGTCTTTCATTTTCCATTGTAGGTCTAATATTTGTATTCCATTTTGATATAGGAGCCACTACTCACAGCCCAGTCTCCCAAACTCTGTTCTTCCCCAGGCCTATACTTCATATACATGTGAGTGCCTTTGTACTCACTTGTGAGGTTTCCCTTCCTCTCTCTCTTGCTCTCCTCCTCTTCTGCCTCTTCCTCCTCCCCCTTCTCCTTCTCCTCTTTCTCCTCTTTCTCTCTCTCTCTTCCTTCCTCCCTCCCTCCCTTCCTCCCTCCCTTCCTCTTTCTCTTTCATTCTCTCTCCCTTCTCCCAGTTGCTTTTTATCTGAGTTTCTCTACACTAATATATTTTTTGTTGTTACTATCAAAAACTGCCCACTATATTTATAGTACAAATGTATCAGAATGTGTATTCAGTATCTTCCTTGATAATGCCTAATATTTTATCTGACGTTTTGCCTTCATCAGTATATTAAATGAGTATCCTAGAGAAGATTTTACAATGATTCCCAAGTCCCTTCTCACCAGACTGCAACCTTCTAAAGTCATTAACAGCTTTATGAAACTTAGAGCCTCCCAAAACTGAGAAGCCCCAAGAAACAAGAAATATCTCAAAAACAATCTAACCTTATACTTAAAGAAACAGAAAAAGACAAACAAAGAAGAACAGAAATACAATGAATCATTAATGAATACTTAGAACAATTATAGGCCAACAAACTCAACAATCTGTAAGAAATGGATCAGTTTCTAGAAGCATGTAACCTGCTAAAACTAAGACAGGAAGACACAGAAAATCTAAACAGACCAATTTCTACCAATGAAATTGAAGCAGTCATCAAAAAACTCCCTACAAATAAAAGTCCAGAATCAAATGGTTTCACAAGTGAATTCCAGCAAACATTAAAAGAATTATTACCTACCCTTCTTAAACTATTTTGAAAAACTGAAGAAAGAAGAAGTCTTCCAAACTCATTTTATGAAACAAGCATTGTCCAGATATTTATACCAAACAAACATCTTAGAAGAAAAAGAAACCTATAGGCAAATATTCTTGATGAACATGCATGCAACATTTCTCAACAAAATATTGACACAATGTATTCAACAATACATTATAGGATTTTACACTATGACCAAGTGAGATCTATGGCAGGAATATAAGGATGGTTCAACATCCATAAACCAATCAATGTGATACATCAAAGAATGAAAGATAAAAATTGTACCTCAGATAAAGCTCAACATTGTTGAAAAAAAAACATCCTTTCATGACAGAAACTCTCAACAAAGTGGGGATAGAGGACATACCTTAGTGTAATAAAGGCTATATATGACATACCCACAGCTAACATCTTCAATAGTGAAAAGCTGACTTTCCTCTAAGATTATGAACAAGACAAGTATGTCCACAATCACCACTCCTATTTCACATAGTACTGGGAGTCCTAGGCACAGCAGAAAATAAGTAATCAAGGGCATCAAAATCAGAAAAGAAGAAGTACAGCTACTGTTTGCAGATGACGTGACACTACATATAGGATACCCTAAAGACACCACTGAAAAACTATCAGAACTAATCAATGAGTTCACTAATTTGCAGGATACAAAATCTATAGACAGAGATCTGTTGTGTTTCCTTACACCAATAAGAAACTATCAGAAGTAGAAATTAAAACAATCCCATTTAGACTTGCATCAAAAAGCATAAAATATTTAGGAATAAATTTAAACTGATGAAAGACCTGAACCCTGAAAACTGTAAGACTCTGAAGACATTGAAGAGAATACAAATAAATGGAAGGATATACCATGCTCATCGATGGGAAGGATTGATATTGTTAAAACGTCTTTACCACTCAAAGCAATATACAGATTCAGTGCAGTTCCTACAAAATGGCAGTAGCCTTCTTCTAAGAACTAGAACAACTAATCCTAAAATGTATATGGAAGCACAAAAGGCCCTGAATAGCCAAGGAAAGCCAAGGAAATGGAAGGAAGGAAGGAAGGAAGGAAGGAAGGAAGGAAGGAAGGAAGGAAGGAAGGAAAGAAGGAAGGTAGGTAGTAGGTAGGAAGGTAGGTAAGAAGGAAGAAAGGAAGAAAGGACTGTGGAAGGGAAGAAGGAAGGAAGGAAGGAAAAGAAAGCCTTACCCATTCTAAATTAAAACTTTAACCTCAAAATTTCTTTGCT
>PVKZ01006660.1:0-31987 GCA_004027375.1 Macroglossus sobrinus | reverse complement strand
GCAGGGAGGGGAGGCCAGGTTCGCCACCCGCGCTGGGGCAAGCATGGACAAGTGCAGCAGGCCTTCCCTCTCCCGAGGCCCGGCGGGTGGGGGCCAGAGGGGCCCAGGGAGGAGGTCGATGCTCCTTCCTCACCCCAGAGCTGAGCCCTCCCAGCTGTGCTGTGCTGGGAACAGGCCAGGCATTTGTGAAATCCTTGGGTGAGCCTGACCCACTGTCATGAGGACTGCCTGTGGAAGCTGGTGCGGGGAGGGGGTGGGGGGCTGTTCCCAGAAGCGGTGAGAACTCTGGACTTCCCACTGCTGTGCGCTCCGATTACAGCAGGGCCTTAAGCAACAGCAGAGGCCTGGAAGGCTGTGTTTCTGCAGAGAGAAGTGGAGCCCCCTCCCTTCTGAAAAGGAGCCGGGGCTTCCAATGCAGCCCTCACGGACACTGTGACGGCCACAGTTCACAGGGTCATCAGGCCCAGCTTTGAAAACCTAGACTTAAAAAAAAAAAAAAAAAGAGAGACACCAGAAAGCAAGTTCGTTATTTACATTACACAAGAGAATGTATTTCCTTTCTTTCGCCTCCCTTCCCCCAAATCTCATACGGAAGACATAATTATTTAGCATCTATGATGTACAGGATATCGCAGCTGTAGACATGACCTAGAAGAACCCGGTCCTCCCGGAGGCTGCTGTGTTGCACAACTACAGGGGGCGCTGTTCGGAGTACGATCTTTGTGGAGGGTGTGCCGTGAAGTTGCGTGATGGGGAGCTGCCGTGTTTCTGAACTTGAGGGTGCGTTAGCAGCCACCTGACGCTTGCCCTAACTGTGCCCCAGAGGTAGAAACTCTGTTTTGGGCACCGTGACCCGTGCTGGAGGTCAGTGCCAACCGGGAAACGTTCGGACTTCAAGAGGCTTATGATCTAAAAGGGGAACCAGACGTGAAAACCAAGAAGTACCCTAAAAAGGAATGGGCATAAAAGTAAAATCGCATACACAGTACAGCTAGGGGCCCCCAAGAGGAAATGACCGAGAGTGGCTTCCCAGAAGAGGTGACTCTCTTGAACTAAGGTGAAACAGCAGGTGTTCCCTTGGCAGGCATGGGACAATGGGGCATTTTAATGATGAGAAACAGGGAAGTGGCCCGGAAAAGGGAAAACACTTTGGGGAACTTCAAGAGATTTGGTATGTCCCCACTGGGCACATCCATGCCACGCTCATCTTCTAAAAATACTGTTTTTGTCATGTCACACGCACAGCTCAGCCTTCTGGAGGACCAGGTTCTTCTAGGTCATGTCTACAGCTTCGATATCCTGTACACCATGCTGGTGCCCGAGGCTCTGTCCTCTAACAAGTCCAATGCCCTTCAGGTCCCACTGGAACGGACAGCTCGCTCTTCTTCTGCGACTCCCCACCCATCCACCTCCCACTGGGAGACAAACCTCTGCCCACCAGGATGGTCTCCTCGCCTTTTCTGCATTCTTCACAAAACCCAGCAGAGAAGGTGGTGCCCTTGACCGTGGCCGTGTTAAGGAACTGTCTTTAACTAACGGGGTTTCAGAAGCCAGTAAAATATTATTGCAATCATTCACAACTTTTTACTTCCAGAAAGAAGCCAGCAGGCAGCTTTTATGTGCGGTCTCTTAATGTTTGCAGAAAGAGCACTTTTGTTTTTTCGAAACGCATCCTAATATGTTGTTATCTCAGTCCCCGCTCCCTGTGTGCCTCAGACGTAAGTGAAGGAGACGAAATATACTGTGTTTTCTAGCCCAGCCAATTAAGGTGCAGAGGGGATTTAGATCTGTCTCACGTCACACAGACAATTGGCCGTAGGGACAGAATTAGGACACCGATACGCAGACTTCAAATCCAGCACCACGGCCATTACTGTTGCACCTGTGTCTTAGTCCAGGACCTCTACTTAGCAGCTGCTGTGAAGGCTCCCCAAAGTAGCCAGATGGCGGCTGAGTCCACACTTGCCTCTCATCAGAAACCAGCTCAGCCCTGGGTGACATCCATCCATCCATCCATCCATCCACCCATCCATCCATCCATCCATCCACACCTTGGGTGGCTGCAGAGAACACAGCATCATCCCATCCCCCAGAGGGTGGCAGCCTCAGACGTTCAGGGCTGGGGGTCCCAATGGACACCCCAGGAAGACCTCTGGCCAACCCAACGTGCAGGGTTTTGCCTGAAACCTCACGAAAGTGGAAGATACTGAGGAGGCATTCAATCCATAATTGTCAAAGGAATAAAGAAGAATGAGTTTCTTCCTTCGAAGAAAGAGTTCACTGTCCCGTTTGGAAGACAACAAGAGACAGTAGTAACACCACGTGACCCAGGGAAAGTAAGGAGCAGAGAACCCCAATGTTGCTCTCAGTTAGCGTTTCTGGAAGCCAAGGACGGATGAAATGACCTCTCTGTCCCTTTCTGTTACAGAAGTTGGAGGCTGGAGGGAGAGGAGCTGGTGCTGGGAAGGAGGCGGGCGGGCTTCCAGGCGTGGGCCTCCAGCTTCGCAGCGTCCCTTGGCACCTGGTAAAAGTAAGCGGGGGGTCTGGCAGGAAGGCCACCCAGATGATGTTCAGAGCCCAGCTGGCATTGCCCAGTGGGGGGTGGGTGTGGGGACAGCCCTCGGCTATAAAATACTGCCTGACACACTGGGGCTTCCCTATGGGACTCCTCAGGCCATCGCTTTGGGGTCTGACTGTGAGCTCAGCTAGGACCCTGAGGCTCGGGCCTGAGCCCTGGCATGGAGGGGAGGGGCCCAGGAGAGCGGCCGGGCCGTCCTGCAGGCACATGGCCAGGCCTCTCCAGTCTAAAGAGGCAGCTGAGAAAGTCAGCCAAGGGGCCCAGCTGCAGCAAGAGGCCTTGTGCCCACGCCAGGATGAGGGCCGAGCCGCTCGGTCCTGAGTGGGGGACGGGAGGACCCTCAACCCAGGCAGAGAAGGCCAGGCCCTTGGGACCATCGTGCCGGACTCTGTGGCTGGTACAGACGGACATCTGGAGAGGAGCCAATGAAAAGGGCCGGATGGCTGGTGGAGGCTGCAGGGCCACAACAGAAAGATGGAGGAATGGCCGGAGATGACGAGGGTTACTTGCTGGACCCGCACGGGGCGGACACGTTGCCACTCGCTCGTACTGTTCAGCACGTCCTAAGCTCCGTCTGTAAATGCGACAGACGGGGCCACGCTTCTGATGTGTGTGCACTGTGAGTTATCCGTCCCTGGGGTGATGCATGATGGTAAATCACCCACCCCGCACTAGGTCGCCCCATGAGCCACACAGCTAACCGGAGGGATGACCGGCCGGGACTCGGGGCGGAGGTGAAGGCAGGGGTCCGAGCTCTCGTCTGGGAGGAGGACACGGGCCTGGACCGGCATCTGAAGGTGCTCATGGCCTTGAAGGCAGGATTCAAGCAAGTAAACCAGCCTGCCAAGGATGCAGGGGGAACTCTGCTGCCTGGTCTCACGGGCCCTCCTTGCTGGTTTCTGGAGAGTTCTATGGAAACCAAATAAGGACCACAGGAGAACGCGGTTGTTATTGGGCTTCCCCTGGCCCGAGGAGTAAGAGTAAGACAGGTTCACCACCCCGCAGCCTTCTCCTGGAGGACAAGAGACGTCAGCCAGCGTGTTCCACTTAGCTCACGCTTTTACGGTTGTGCTTCTGACACGCCAAGCGCTACTCCGAGCCCTTGAAACATGTGACCGCATTCCCTTCTTCAGCACCCTAGGAGTGCGGTCTCATCGTTGTCGCCATTTTTGTAATGGGGGGAACTGTGGACTAGAGATGACATCATGTGACTTGCCCAAGGTCACATGGCTCACCAGAAACAGATCAAGCATCCAAACCCAGGCAGTCGGCTGCAGCATCCTTGCCCGTGGCCAGCATCTGCCGACCCTACCAAGGAGCTCCGACGGGTGGAGGGCAGAGTGCCAGCCGTGGGGCAGGAGAGCCAGGCGCGTGTCCCAGATCGGTGTCTTCCCACGAATGACCTGGGGCAGGTACCTTACGGCCTCACCTTCGATCCCCATCTCTACCTGGGCATCTCAACGAAGCGGGCTTCATGGGTTGTTGCGAGGTTGAGACAAGGCCATCCCCATATTATTATTGTCGTTAGAAGGGTCTCCCTGGGACGAGCCAGATTTGGACACCTCCCGCTCCCCTGCCGTCCAACCCCGCACACTGCGGCTAGCCGCAACGTGGCAACCGGCAGGACCCGGCCACGAGCTCCATGGTTTCCTGTCCCCGGGTGAGATGGATTCGTGGAGGAAGCATGCCTTCCTGTCTCCCCCTTGGCCTCGTCCAGGCCTTTGCTTGGTGTGCCTGCTGCGTCTGCTTCTCGTTTTCCTCAGCTGCCCTCTGTGTGACATGTGGTGGCCGTATGAGTGTCCTAGGGCTGCCATCCAAAGGACGACACACACACTGGGTGGTCTAAAACAGCAGAAGCCGATTTTCTCACGCTTCTGGAGGCCGGAAGTCCAGAGTCAAGGTGTCGGCAGAGTCGTGCTCCCTCCCTGCCTCTTCCCAGCTTTTGGGGGTCCCCGGTGATCCTCCATGTTCCTTGGCTTCGAGACACATCACTGCCATCTCTGCCTCCATCCTCATGATGTGGCTGCCTCCCCTGTGCGTCTGTGTCCAAATGTCCCTCTGCTTGTAAAGACACCAGTCCTTGGATTAAGACTCAACCTCAGCCGGTGTGACCTCATCTTCACTAATCACATCTGCAAAGATCCTCTTTACAAGTAAAGTCACACATGTGGACGTGGATTTGGGGGGGTGACTACCCAACCCAGTACTGCCGACTGGTCCTGTGAGATCTCAGATGAAGGATGCTTTTCCTTTCCTTGCATATTCCAAGCAGAGACCGAGGAATGTGCTCCTCTTGGCTCTTGGGGCAAAAGGGACAAGTGGAATGTCCCTGAATGCTTCGTTAAAGACACCCTGAGCAAAGGACAGGCTGAAAAGGCGCCCATGGGTGGAGTTCAGCGGACGGCTTAGCCGAGTGCAGGGCTGGGAGGCAGGCTGCATGGCCAACATGCAGTGCCCCTTGGGGAGGGAGCACACGCCTGTAGCCTGCTGGCGTGGCCTGGCCCTCCACAGATGTGGCCTCATTGAGCCGTGAGGATGCTTTCCTGAATCTTTGGTGAGGAGCAGCAGCCTTAGTGACCTCAGATGACTCTTCACACAGGAAAAAGCATCCTCTGGAAAGCTTATTCTGAGCGTCCACAGGCGAGAGAGAGAGAGAGAGAGAGAGAGAGAGAGAGAGAGAGAGAGAGAGAGGTAGAGCCAGGGGGCCGAGCGTGGGAAATCTAGTGAGCGCCACAGGTCTTTGGCAATGTCACCTAGGGACAAGTCCAGGGGATGCCCAACAGCCAGCCCTTTGCAAAGCCCTGGTGTCTGATGGCGCAGTGGACATGGGCGCACGGCAGCCTTTATCTGAGCAATCCAGCCCCCGGGGGTGGGGAGAGCTGGGAAACGAAGACCAGGACGTTCTCACGGCATTTTTCGGAGTCACGTCCTCATCATTGTCAGCAAAGAGGCCGATGGAGAAAGCCCGCAGGTGGCCTTTGACGGCTCAGGGCCTGGCCTCTTCACCCAGGGCCTGCAGCCCCTTCTCTGCCCGCTCTGCCTGTCGCCTGCAGCCAGGGACTCTGGACAGAACCTCTGGCCCGAGAGGCTCTCTCTGGGGTACCCAGGTCCGACCTCCAGAGCTGAAGAGGGGAGAGAGAGAGGATGCCAGGAAGGCTTGGGGCTGTGCTCTTACCTGAACCACAGGAAGGGGACCGCCCTGCCCGAGCACATGCCTGCAGCTGCTCTTCCAAGGCCAGGAAGTCAGCTGAGTACCGAGCAAGCAGCTGCCCTGCCGCGGGGGGAGGGGCTCAGGCACCTGGGCTGTCAGCTGGGCCTCCCGGCCCCCTGCTCTCTTCCAGGCCACATTCAGGAGGCCAGAGGGCCATGAGTAGCCCTCCTCACGGCGGGGAGACCCCGGGGAGGTCTCTAAATCTGCCCCCTCTCTGTACCGTGCGGATGTGACTGTCCCACTTCCTAGAGCTGTGACTATCTATCCAGTGAGCAAACATCCACACAGTGGATGTCAGCGCTGGCTGCGCCGATGCCCCTTAGACTTTATTCTCGCGAGTGAGCTGTCATTGAAGCAAGCGGTGGCCTGACCTGCCTGGGGGAGAGAGCTGAGGTCACAGCCACCACCGGGGCAGCCCCACCTGGTCTACTGGGAAGGCAGGGAGGCCCTGCATGCACTCACTGCTCACACCCATCAGCCGGCTCTGGCTACACCAGGGCCCCTCTCTGGCCGGCCTGTCCAACCACAGGACCATCGGGCTTTCGGCCAGGCAGTTACAGTAAGCCAGGCCCGCCCTTCCTCACATGGGGTACCCTGGTTCCCAGCCTGGTCTGCATCTTGGTGCCCATACAGGAGAAGGGGGATCGGAGCCCCCCTCCCAGCCAGGTGCCCTGGCCAGCTTGCACCCCAACCCTCAGGGCATGCTGGTCTTTGGGGGGGGGCGCTTTCCCCCACTGCCTGGCCCTGGCAGCCACCCCGCAGAGCTGCAAAGGGCAGCTGAAGCAGCGGCGAACGATCCTTCTGGAGCGGCTGACTCACTCCAGCCAGCCTGGACCCTCCACTAATATTCTTGGACCTCCGCCCGGGATTCCTGCAGGTTCTGACACCAAGTTGGACCATCCTCTCTGTGTGAGGCGGGTTCCAAGGTAACCCTGTGGAGAGAGGGAGGGGAGGGGAGGGGGAGGGGCCGGAGAGGGCGTTGACAAAGGGCAACTCCAGGTCCCGACACCCGGAGAGCACTCAAGAAGGCCTAAGTGACCCCACGGAGGAAGGGGTGGGGAGAGGGGAGCAGAGGGTCCCGTTTATAGAGCCCAGGCCATATTACATAATTATGCTATTTTCATCATAACAACGCTGCATGGTGGGTGGGTGTGACTAATCCTAATCCGTGGGGGATAGGTGGGGAAACTGAGGCCGGGAGACGGTCAGGAGGTTAGCGTGTGGGGGGCAGGTCGGTGAGGGGTGGCGGCTGCACCCGCAGAGTGCGAGGTCGCGCACCGTTTAGATGAGCTCAGCCTCAGCCTCAGCGTACCCCACGACCACCTGGCCCCACAGGGCCGGGAGGGAGCGGGGCGGGGTGGGGGGCCGGGGTCGGGGTCGGGGGTCGGGGGTCCGTGGGGGCCGCCCCCCTGCGGGAGTTTCTGGACGCCTCCACCGCGCGGGGCCTGCGCAACCCGAGCGCCTGGATCCCCCCGCCCATCCGTGTCCATAGCAACCGGCAACCCGGGGAGGCGGAGGGAACACACGCACCCGCCCCGCCGCGCCGCCAGCTGCGAATTCCTCAGGCCTTCCATCAGCAGCGCCGCCCCCGGCCCGGCGGGTTTCCTCGCAGGCCGAGAGGGCAGTGCCCCGCCCGCCGCCTCGCGCTGGCCCCGCGCCCGGGATCCCGGCCCCCCGCCCCACCCCCCGGCCCCGCGCGCTGCGCCTGCGCCTGCGCCAGGTCCCCGCGCCCCGGGTCCCCGCTGGCGCTCCGACCCTGCACCCTGGCCCCTGCCGTCTCCCCGGTCCTCTCCCCGGGCCTGGATCTCAGCCTGCGCCCCTCCCTGCACCCCATCCCTGCCGCGCGCCTGGGAACCCCCCGCTCCCCGGTGCGTCCCGGAGCTGGGGCGGCCCCTTTGCGCCCGCCGCCCGCCGCCCGCGGGCCTCCAGGCCGAGCCCTATTTCGGGCGCTGGCGCTGAGGGCCAGGGCCGCCCTGCCCGGAAGGGAGGCTATTCTGGGCCGGGCCGGCCAGAGCAGCTGCGGCCCCTGGGCTTCCCGTCAGGGTGCGCGGCCGGGACAGAGGGCACTCTAGGGCAGGGTTCCCCGCCCCACCGCCCCACCTTCCTCCCAGGCCGCGCCCAGTGTCCTCCCCTCCCTCGCAGGCCAGACCCGGCTCCTTCCCGAGGGCTGGGAACGTCCTCCGGGGCCAGGTCACTGGCAGTGTCCACAGCCGGTGGCCGCGGAGCGCCCCCGTCCAGCGCGCACGGTTCAGGTGCCGGCACTTGACCCTCTTCGCCCTCTGCTCCCGCCTCGCTGTCTGGGGCGGCTTTCTGAGCACCCCATGCTTGTCTGGGCATATAGCCTTTGTCCCCGCTTGTCCCATTGGCCTGCCCGTCTGGACCGTGACCCCTCTCCCATGTGTCCATGTGACGAGTCCCTGCCGTCCAGCATAGGGTGGGTGCCCCCCAAGCGGTCACTGAATGAAAGTTGTCAGCCGTCACAGTTGACACATCACACTTAGGATGGAACTCCAGCCTCTCGGGACTTCTTTATGCCCTCTCCAGCAAACTTTTTGGGACAACAATGGGTTCCAGCTGCCCCTGGATCTCAGCTCCCCCCGCTCCCAGAGGGAGTGCCCGCTTCCATGGGTGGCCTCCGCTTGATGGACAAGCTTCGGCTGTCTGCACGTGCCACCCTGGTCTCCTCGAGCTTCCTCTGTCACCTTGGCACCCATTGCTGGACTCCTCGGGGGCCCTGTCCTTCCACCTGTGACCCAGGATGAGAATGATTTACTGTCTGTCCCACGTTCTCCTGTATGAGAAGACAAAACATATGCAGTGCCAGCAGAAAATGCCAGCCTCTACGGCTGCCTCACCCAGCCCTCTCCCTCCAGAGCCAAAGGTTCCCCAGGAGGGTGTCTGAGATGGGGAGTGGGGAGAGGAGGGGCGGAGCTCACTGGCCCTTGCCCGCTGTCCGCTAGGCGTTTTAAACACAGCTCAGCATTTACTCAGCACTTCTCGAAAGAGCTTTCGTCACTGGGAAGCACTCGAGTCTTGTTGAAACACAGACGGCTGGGTCAGGCCAGCCTGGGGCCCCCATCCCGCCAGCACCCCACCAGAGGGCTAGGAGGCGGGAGGGAGGAACCCTACAACAGCCCACCTGGCGTCCAGGTGAAGAACCTGGGGTGGAAAGTGAGAGTGGGTGGCTGGCTTGATGCGGTGAAGCCGGCGCCCAGGCCCGGAACCTCCGTCACCCCAGAGTCTTAGCTCCTACGGTCCCCAGGTGCTCTGCCCTGGGCCCCAGACTTCTCCCCCACAATGCACGTACGTCCCCAGGCTCCCCTTCCTTTGCATTCAGATTATCCCACGGTATCTGTGAGTTGTGAAACGTGTGTACTAAATGTAGACTTATCTTCAATGAAAGTGAAAACAAATTAAGTTATCGATGAATAAAAATTAAGACATCCTTATTCGGATCCCCTCTCAGCTCACTCTCAAAATGTGTGTGTGTGTGTGTGTGTGTGTGTGTGTGTGTGTGTGTGCGCTCTACAATTATATATATACATATATATATACATATATATATGCTCTATCTATCTATCTATATATTTATATATATGTATATATATGCTCTAATCCTCTGCCGATTCCTTAACTGATGTACCTTGTTTTGCTTACACCTGGGCTTGGCCAGAGTTGTCACTGTAGGAAACGGGTAAGAGGCCAGGCCAAAAGCCACCGATCCTGATCGTGGGACGGAAAGCCGGGGCGAGGCCGAGCGAGCCAGTGAGCGAGAGAAGAAAGTGTGGTTCGCACGCAGGCCCGGGAAGAGTGAGTGGGGAGCGCACTTTCTCCCCGGGGCCCTTTCCTTCCGACTCAGACTCAGCACGGATTGGAACAGGTGCGGGGAAATCCAGCTGCGCCAACCAACGCCCTGGCTCATGAATAAGTAACAGCCGCCGACGCTTTGACCCACTTGTCGAGGGATGGATAGCTTCCTGACAGAGAGGCCGGAGCCTTCGCAGCCTCTGTGAGTGACAGGGGCATCGATGGACGATTCATTAGAAGGAGAAGCTGTAGGGCATCTATAATGGTTCTGTCCAAACTTGGTGGCCCTGGGCGGGGGCTTCTCGGCTGTGTGTCTGTGTCAGAGGCCAGAGCTGCAGCTGAAATGAGCAGTGTCCAGGTGTCCTGGAAGGACAGGATCTGCCCAGCCTTGGGGGCTTACGGTCCGGGGACAGTGGCACCAGAAGGCTCGGGCACCAGAAGGGTCAGGTGCCGTGCCTCTCACTGAAGGTGCCTGTCGCGGTCTGTTACCTGAGGGCTCTGGCGAGGACAGCATGACATACTTGAGACATGGCAGGTGCTCTCTCATGGGAGATCATTCCTTTCCTCTAAGGAGTAAACCACTGGGCGCCCCAAGAGTCGTCAGTTCTGGGGCTGAACAGAGCCTTATACATCTAGTTTCCTTTAAAGACGGATCTTTTTCTCAGACTCGGGTCATTGGGGAGAAGTCACACAGGTCTCATTTCTGAGAGGGAAGAAAGGGGGGGCCCACGTGGGGTGTGTGTGCGGGGGGTGGGGGGTGGGGCGGAGTGAGAAAGGGAGGGAAAAGGGGGAGGGAGAACTGGGAAATGTCACCACTCTCACTTCTGCTTTGCGGGTTGTAGACACAGAGCTGCCCACGGCTCTCCTCACAACTTCCTCCAAAGGGCCCACCGGCCATTTGCATATGTCTCTTTGAAATTCCGACCAGAGCACCGTCCCCTCTTCCCCATGCCCCTGCACGGTAGCTGGAGCATTACCGGGGAACCAAGAGGGTGGGGACAAGTGGCCGTGGGACAGTGCTGACTGCCCCAAACCTTCCCCTGGCTGATCCACCCTTCTTCAAGAGACGGCCATCTTCCTAGAATGTTGCAACAGGGGTGTTAGGGGTTTTTCCAGAGATTTCCACTCTCGGTGACCCAACCCTGAGCCCCTCAAGTGAAACTCAGGGTGACTCCCCCTGGCCAGGGCTGGGCATTGCCCTCTTACCTTGGTGTCCCCTCCGTTTCATTCTTTCTCAAGGGGCAGAGATGATCAGTCTCCTGAGAAGGGACTCGCTGTATGTCCCACTGTGCATGTGACAGGCTCTTAGCCCGTGGTTTTTTTTTTTTCTTTTTTCTGTTAATATGTATTTGTTTAATGGGTGGGATGGCTGGGAATTACTTCTTCCCAATGCAGAAATAGGAAGACACAGAGTGTTAAAATTCTTTAAAAAAAAAAAAATCTCTCTCCAGTGTCACCCCGTTCTTCTTAATGTGCCTTAATCTTGGATTGTCAACTCTCCATGGTAAAGCCCTAAACAGCCCAGCAGCTGTTAGATTCTGCAAGTCTCTGTCACCTTTTCTCTCCCCTGGTTCCGAGTCACGTGGTCGATGCCCTGGAGACCCTTGCATTGGACCGAGTCGCTTTCCTTAGCCATCACTTAGCATGACAACCTCTTACAGAGCCGGGCAGAGCATCATTGATGAATTTCAGGCCGAGTTTAGGGATTGCATGGGTGGTGGGGATGGTGGCGGTGATCTTTATTCCAGGGAAGAGCCGGATGTTTGAAGCCCAGGAAAGGAATTTCACTGTGGGCTCCCCTTTTCACGCAGGGTGATTCCCTGTGTGTTTATCATAGCGAGGAAAAAAAAAAAGATATTGGGAGTTATCAGATAGGCACCCTAGATTTTAGGGGATATTTTTTTCAAAAAGTTTAGGGAACTCTGGCCAAAAAAAAAAAAAAAAAACCCACAAACGTATAGATTCTAAGAGTGAGAATGGATCAAGGAAAATAATGAGCGGAGTGTGGGGGGAACCCACAGTTTGGACAATCCAATTGCAAAAGATCTCTCTGAGAATCTTGGTGGTAGGGCTGGGGATGGAGAGAACTAAGTGAAGTGCCAGGAACTTTCAGGAGCTGAGGTCCTGAAAGATGAGGGGAGAAGAGGGAGGAAGGAAGGAAGGAAGGGCAGAAGGCGGGAGCAGGATGAGAAGACTGAATTGTGTCACAACACAGACAAGAGAATGAAAACCGAGTTTACTGAGCGCCTCCTGTGCGCACTGGTCTGCCCCAAAGTCGTGCCTTTCTCCTAGGCCCCGTGGGAGAGAGGCCTTGGCACCCTTCTTACAAGGCAACAAGTCAGGGTGGCCGCACCCTGGCCACTTCTCCAAACGGCCTTCCCGACCGGCCCCAAGTTCTCCTCGCATCCCCACCCCACTCAGAAAGAAAGTAGGACGGCGTGAGGTTCAAGGGAACTGAGGTCTCAGGCGGGAGACAGTGCGAGTGGGCTGGGAGGCTCTGAGTCAGCGCGGGTGTCAGCAGCGCAATTCCTGGGACAGGAGGAAGTGTGCACCCTTGGCTCGGTGTCATCTTTCTGTCATCCCCCAAACTGGGAGAGGGACAGGAAGACGGGCAAACCAGGCTCCCGTGGGGGCAGAAACCAAGCTTGAGAAACTGGAAACCGGCGAGTATGATATTAATCACCAGCAGAACGCTGCAATGAATCATTAAACAAATTCATTTATTCATGCCCTGAGTCAACAAATATTTATAGAGCATTTCTAAGTGCAGGCTACTATGTGTTAACCATCAGGGCGACATCTGAAATTGGGGTGGACTGTTCCCTAAAAGGCCTTAGCAGTTCCCAGCAGGAAGATGATAGGATATAATTATTGTTAAGGAAGATATATCTATCAGAGAAGCAGAGATGAAACCCTCTGAGGAGCTGAGGGTCATTTAGAAAGTTCACGAACCATGATCCGTGAACTTGTTTCGGAGAAGGAGCCAGGCACGTCATCATAAGTATATCTAACGATGTTTAAAGAGGCGAAAACTTGGAATCCAATCACATGTGATCTGTCGAATAGGATATGTCCTGATAATGGAATACTACACAGCCAGTGAAAGTAGCTTATGGAGCCATATAGTATTCATATGTGAAGATATTTATAACATATCAGTCAGTGAAAAAGCAGATAACAAAAAAGTATTTTGGTCTGATTGCATTTTTGATGAGTTTTTGGGAATATGTACTTCTATTTTTTTTTTTACATTTTTTTTATGCCTACAGCACCTGGTCTTCCTAGGAGGGTCTCCCATCCGAGTACTCACCAGGCTCGCCCCTGCTTAGCTTCTGAGATCAGACGGGATCGGGCGTGTTCAGGGTGGCACGGCCACAGGGGTCTATGTACTTCTAGGTGTTTTTAGAAACTTGTAGAAATATATACCAAAATGTTTGCGGTGCTTATCTTTGTATAGGGGGATTTAGAATGTTTTAAAATTCTTTTTCATGGATCCGCATTGTCGAATTTTAATGAAATAAATACGGACTGTCTGGAGGCTAAAAAAAGTTTTTTTTTAACTTATTCTAATAGCAATTCAGGGCAGAATGGGTCCTTTCTTCTAAGCCAGTATTGTCAGCTCATAGACACACTCGGGATACAGAATAATTTGATTCCGTCAAAGCGTTTGACTTACTGTGATAAGCTTACGAAAGACGGAAAAAGAAGCCTGTGACCTACAACAATTAGGTTGTAGCAGGTAAAACAAAACAAAACAAAACAAAGCAAAGAAACCAAAGAGCTTTTGACTAGTGAGCAAAGCCCCGTGGGAGGTGAGTCTCTGGAGACCGGCCACGGGCTCCGGCCTAGACAAAGTCCTGTTCAACGTTTTCGTCAATGACTTGCGTGGAAACCATGAAGGCACGTGATCGGATCTTCAGATACAAGGAAACAGGGCGGGGAGTAGAGAGGGGGGATCCAACTCATCTAATTCAAAGCTGATGACGGGCTAGTACAACAGGTGAAAGACACAGAGGAAATTGAATAGGATCAAACAGAGACTCCTTAACCTGATGCCCCAGGCACCCCAGGACTGGGGCGGGGGGAGGGGCCTGGGAAGGGAGACACGGAGGTGTCTGATGCACGCGGATAAGTTAACGCTTGGATTCCATGGGACACCGGAAAGCCACCGTGTCCCTGGTCCTCAGAGAGACATGTCCGTAGCCTGGAGAGCACCAGCGGGAGGAAGACGGAAAGGTGGACAGTTCAGGTCTGAAACTCACATTCCACGAGGGGCGGGACTTTCCCCGGAGAGGAGAAAGGGCTGATGAGCCTCACCAGCTCGTTGACAGCCACGATGGATGTCTTCCCCCAGATCAGAGGACCGGGGAAGTGGCCAGGAGGCTGACATCCACTCAACACAATGAAAAGGAAAACAGCATTTATCTGTGTCACAGCGCCATCTCGTCCAGCCCTCCTAAGAGCCCACCCGCTGTCCGCACAGCCCTGCGGGTCTGTGGGAGGCCCTGAGCCAGCTTTGCTTCGGCAGAGGTCAGCTGACCACGAGAGAGGCTGGACCAGACGACCCCAGGGTCCCATCGAACCCAGTGGAAGCACCTTTCCCGGGCCTGTGTTTGTGCCAAGGAAGTAGAAAGTGACTGTTTAGAAGCTGAGACAGACGACAGGGCTCTCGGGTGGGGGTGGCTCTGGGCAAGCCGGCCCTGGCTGACTGGCCGTGGCAGGAATGACGGCAGCCTGATGACAACGCCAAGCGGGAACGGGGTCCAGGGAAGGAGGACACGCGGGCACAGAAAGGGAAATCAAAACGAAGAAGGAAGAACAAAGAGAAACACTCGTGGGAGGGAGAGTCGGGAGCAGATCGGGGAGTCAGAGGCCAGGAGGGCGAAGCAGAGACCAGAGGGACACCGTGTGGCTTCAGTGCACAGCCGCGGAGGCGGCAGCCAGCACTGGGGGCCTGGGCAGAGCGGGGCCTGCCTGCCTTCCCAGACAAGGGGACACAGAGCCATGGTGGTAAGGTCCCAGGCGGGAGACAGCTGGGTGTGGGGTGCGAGAGGGCTGAGCTTGCTGCGCTCAGAGTCACCTTGGATGGGACACTCGCTCCGCCTGCAAAGTCATGCCTGAGCACCTCCATGTGTCAGGGACCGTTGGGTGCCAGGAGGCCTCAGAGAACGAGGAAGCCCCCGTCGCCGTCAGCACTTCTGAATTCACCATCGAGCTGGGGAGACAAAGGGTAGACACGCAACAAATAGGGGAGTGTACACAGCCCATCACAAGGTGGGATAAGGGCGGCGGACCCTTGGGTCAGAGTGCAAATCCAGATGTGGTGCTGTGTGGCCTCAGGCAGGTTCCTCAACCTCTCTGAGCCTCGGTTTTCCTGTTATGAGGATAAATGGGACAATGGATGTACAAATACTGCTCCCTTTCTTCTAAATGTGAACATGCCTTAACTTTGAAGCGAGCGACCCCAGCCCTTAGCCAGAGGGGACAGCTGGAAAGGCCAGGACGTCCCGGCAGCAGCATGCTGGGCCCTGAAGCGACATTTGTTCACTTACTCGGTGCTGGCGTCCAACCTACCCACAGGAGAGCAGGTGAGTTCCCAGCACGACCCCCAGGGCAGGAGGAAAACGCCGTGGCGCTTTAGCCTAAACCTCCTGGACGCGGCCTGGACCCCTGGGGACAAAGCCCACCCCCGGGGCCGTCTGCTGGGCGCTCACAAGGCCCCCAGCGAAGGCACGCAGCTCGGGGCAGCCAGCCGAGGCAGGCACCTTGGCAGCGGCTGCCGGCTTTGCCCACGGCGGGGAATTCTTAAGCAGTGTGCCGCATGGAGCATGAAGACTCCGCCGAGCTGGCAGCGGGCACGTCGGCGGGCCCGCGGGCGGGTGACGGCCCACCCCAGCTGTGCGCTCCAGGCCCCCTGTCCTCTGGAGTGGGGTGCATATCCCGCTTTCCGGGGGCCTTCTCTGGCCTGGGGCCTCAGCTACTATCCCAGCCAGTGGGTTCGGAGCCACCGGGTGAGTCACTTGTGCCCACTTCCTGCCACATGGAACCCGTGGCTGAGTCACTGGCCCCCCAAAGGGAAAGGCTGGCCACAAGGCCGGAAAGCTGGTGGCCGGAGTGGAGGTGCCGGCTCTGTGGTGTCACACGGGCCGCTCTTGTGGCCACAGGGTCCCCAGCAGGACCTGGAGCCCTCCGAGCGGCAGCCACCCACCGCGGGCAGAAGGGGCCCGTCGCCGCCGGTTCCCCCAGCCCCGGCGATAACAATGCTAACATCTCCTTCAAAACAAAGCAAAACAAAACAACCCCAAGTTTTAATTTTGAAATAATTGCAGGCTTACAGAAAAGTTACAGAAATACTACAAAGAATTCCCGTACGCCCTTCACCAAGATACCCTGAATGTTGACATTTCGCCACTTGGTTTTCTCGTCGTCCTCCCTCTCTCCCCCGCCCCCGTCTGAGCTCAGGTCCCTTTTATCCGGGCTCTTGGAAGACATCCCAGGCTGAGACAGAACTCAGTCACCCTGCATCCCCAGCCCCGCGTCAGAACCAAGCCCGCCCTCGGGGTGGGAAGCACAGTGCGGGCGATACAGTAAATAGCATTGTGGTCACCGTGCATGGTGCCCACTGGACACCAGACTTACGGGGGAGGGGTCCCCTCGTAAATTATATAACTGTCTAACTACTATGCTGTGCACCTGAGCTAATAGAATACCGTCAACTGCAATGGAAAAAGAAAATCAAATGAATGCTTAAGAATTTTACCTCTCCATTTGTGTTTTCTAAGCAAAGTCCAACGGGACAATGGAGCACAGGCTGAGGTTGGAGCCTCAGCTCGCTGTGGTCCTGTCCCGTTGCCTTCCAGGGGTGGGTTCTTGGTCACCGCCCCCTCAGCCCCGCCTAGCCACCCCCTCCCCCGCAAGCCTTGCTGCCCCCACACTGTCTTCGCTTCTGCCCTCCTTATAATGCGTGGAGACCCCAAATCCCTCGGTGGCCAGTGTACGGGGACCGGGGAGCACAGCCTCCTGTCATTCTGAGCCAACCGAATTGTCACAGCAGTAATGTCCTCTCGGTTGCTGGAGCCACCCACCCCCCAGGCTAAGCCCTGTGCCCCCCGTCTGTCCGCCAGGTACTATTTCTCTGCTACCCATTCCACAGCCGAGACCACCGAGTCCCAGAGAGGTCAGCTCGCCTGAGGCCGGCCAGGAATTAGCAGGGTGGGATTCAGACCCAGCTCTTCCTGCCCCAAAGCCCAAGCTGCCCCTGCCCTGTGGATGTGGCTGGTTCCTCTGATCACCTGCGGCCGGGGAATGGCTCTCACGGCCCGCGCCTGGCTGGGATGCAGAGGCGGGAAAAGGCACTGAACTTGGACTTGGGAGTCAGGCCGGTGAGGCCTGAGGGCGTGATGCTGGCCCTGACGTCATGCGGGCCCAGGACGGGCTCTCCGGGGTGGCCCAGCTCTCATATCCGTCAGCCGGGGAAAGGGAGGCTGAGTCCCCGGAGGCCCCCGTTCCTGCCCCCTCAGCCACACGCCACGCATCCCGGTCCCTGGCTCTGGGCAAAACCCCGCTAAGTTCTGAGCTCGCTCCACCCTCTTCCTGGAAAAAAATCAAGAGTTTCAAGCAGAGGAGGAAGTGACTGGATCCAAGTGCTTCAGTCTGCGAGCTGGAGACCCGGGCTTCCGACAAAGGTCCTGATGGATGGGAAGGCGTCCAGGCTTGCCTCTGGGGTGGGACCCCCTGCCGACTGAGTCTTGGGCCAGTCAACCCCTTGGAGTTCTCCCGAGTGGGGCTGAGAACAGCCCTCACTTCTGGAACAAGCGCCTTCTGGGGACAGCACCACCAACGGCAGCGGACACCCTGAAGCCCAGCTCTGTACGCCCTTGACAAGTCTGTTAGGGAGGCGCTGTTAGCATCCCCACTTCCCAGAGGAGGAAACTGAGGCTCGAGAGAGGTTAGGTAGCCTGTCTAAGGCAACCTGGCCGGCAGAGCAGAGCCCAGGTGGACCCCCCCCCCACACACACACACACAGCTGTGCAGAGCAGCCGCCCCTCCCACCAGCCACTGGCCCCTGGACGAGCCCATGAGCGCGAGCCACCCGCCTGCCCGGGGCTCCCAGAGTCCGGGGCTGCAGCCATCCCACACCGGCCGGCCCCAGAGGAGCAAGGAAACCGACCCCTCTGGATAAACAAAGCACTTCCTCCCCAAGCCCAAACCCAGGCCCAGAAGGAGGAGGCGCCTCGCACCACTGTTTATAGAGACAGATGTTTGGGACGGAAAAAGGGAGGCAGCCCGGCTAGGTCCCCATGGAGACCAGGGAGTTTGCAACTTGGGCAGAGGTGACTGGAATTGAAAAAGGAGAAGGAAAGGAAAGCAGGGAGGGAACCAGGTCTGACCCGCTGGAAACAGTCTGACATTTTCGGAGGCTGGTGGTACCTAACAAAGGGGCGTTGCCAAGGCAACTGGCCTGAGGGCACAGGGCTGCCAGCCCTTGCTGGACCAGGCCGGGAGCCAGGAGATAAATACGCACACATGGGCGGGTGTGATAAGTGCCCTAGGGAAGCCAGTTTGGAAGCGCACACACACCTAGGGGCCTCTCCACTGCGGATCTCCCCCAGGGCCCCCCCCCTGCAAAGTTGGGGGGGTACCCATGGCCCCCTCCCCTCTCGTTTCCTTTCCTTCCCTTCTCTTTTTTTTGTCCCTCTTTACTTTCTTCCTGTCCCTCTCTCTCCATCTTTTCATTCCTCCTCCCTCCTTCCTTCCTTCCCTCCTTCCCTCCCTCTCTTCTCTCCCTCCTTAGCCTCTTCCTTCTTTCTTTTCCTTTCTCCTTCCATTTTTCCTGCCTTGCTTGCTAGGTGTTCCGTCTTGCTCCTGCCTGGGCCCAGGGACCACGTCCCCATCTTCCTGGTGGCAGCTGGAAGATGGCTCTTGGCATGGCTGACGCCAGAGGGCTGCTTTTGCGGGGGGTGGGGGGTGGGGCAGGGAAGCCTGACTTGGGGGACCCTGGGCGCTTCCAGCTGCAGGGATAGGGAGGAACAAAGGGGAAAGAGCGGGGAAGCTGTGGGCCGCTTCTGGGGAGCCGCACCTGCTTCCTTGGAATGCCTCTGCCGGGCTCCCCACTCCTTGGTCAGCAGCTCTGCCTCTCCCCCCGGGAGCCAGCCCGGCTCTGCGCTGGGCATCGCTTCCTCCGGCCTCTGGATGAGAGCCGATGGTGCCCAATGGCAGTGTTCTCATCTAGCTGCCCCCCAAAGCCATGACGTCCACTGTGGGTCTCCGCTGTGGCTGCCCCGGACCCCAATACCTCGCACCCCTCCCCCGGCCGAAACCCAGGCTTTCTGTTCCAGCTGCACTGCGTGGAGATCCCGGCCTTTCTCCTCTTTGCTCTCTGAGGGGGGCAACTTCTGACAAGGTGACGGGGATCCCTGAAGCCAGGCTGCTCCGTGGCAAAGAGCCAGAAGGGAGAGCCAACCGCAGTGGCTAGGCTGGTCCTGGGGTCAGCGCCTGCGAGTCCAGAGGAGGGGGCCCGCACCTTCCCGCCCCCAACCTCAGAACGCCCCCCAAGACGCCTCGTGGTGGGAAGGCAGGACACGGCTGGGCCACGTGCTCACCCAGCCTGGCCACCCGGGGGTGCACCCCGATTCCCAGGCTGATGCTGGGCATGCGAAGGTGTCAGTGTAACTGTCCCCCTCTGACATGTGGGGAGAGTGACACTGGGCAGGAAGGACCCGGTGGAGGCTGAGTGGAGGTGGGGATGTGTCCACAGTAGGGGGACAACAGTTCAGCTGTTGCTGGCCCAGGCCGTGCCTCGGCTGGGGAGGGGCAGTGCTGACCGCAGAATCAGGGACCCAGAATCAGGGACTCACCCTGAGAGGGCGGGACTTGGCCCAGAGCTAGGTCCCACAGACGGCCGGCCCGTGGGAGGGCAGGGGCCTGTGGGAGGGCAGGGTCCCGGGGAGAGCAGGGGCTGATGGGAGTCTCCATTAGCTGCCGAGCAAGGCTGGTACCAAGGATGCAGGTCGACACCCCAGAGAAGCCTGGCCGTGTCTCCGGGAGGCCTACCTGGGACAGAGACCCGGGATATAGGCCCCAGACCGGGTCCCTGCAACTCAGCACCCAGGAAGCAGTGTGAAGGCACTGCCCCCGCCCCCGCTGGCTAGGTGACACGGGGCAAGCTGCTCAGCCTCTCTGGGCTTCGGTTAGCTGGCCTACAAAACGGAGATAACAGCTGTGCCTCACTCAGATGTGGCGAAGATCCAACGAGAAGCACGTTTAATCAGTAAGCCCTTACGAGCACCTACTGTGCGCCAGGCCCTCTGCCAGGCTGCCTGGCGGGAAAGAGGGAGTAAGGGGAGGTGGCTCTCTCTGCTCAGCTGCTACCAGCCAGATGCCCGCCCACACAAGCCTCTGGAGGGGGGAGGTGGGGAGGGGAAGAGGGAGGGGTGCAGAGAGCTCACTGTTCCTTATCGCCAGGAAGCAAGGAGCAGCTCCTGGGCCGGGCAGGACTTGGGAACCAGAACATTCTTTGCCAGGGAGATGGGAGCACGCTCCTCCCTTCCGTGGGGCTTGGCCACGCCTCCCTCTCCCCAAGGAGCCAAGAGAGGGCTCAGCGCTCTCGAGGAGGGAGGAAGGAACGGGGGTGTTCCTGGAGGTGCTGTCCTGTTCTAGAGGGGGGCCCCAATTGTCCTCTCTTCGGCTCCTGCTTGGCCACAGCTGGAACAATGCTGACACAGCAGGATGACACAGAAGGCCCAAACCCCGTCACTGACATAGGCCCACATCTGCCCCGGTGGTGCTGAGGCCACAGATGAGGGTCAGATGAGGGTCGGAGAGCATCCCGAAGGCTCCCTCAGGAGGTGGGAGCGCAGCAGGCTCTCGGGCGGACACCTGGGCATTTACTGGGTGAAGCGTGCCACCTCACTGGGGGAAGTGGAGCCCGCTGCTGTGCCCACGGGCTCTGGGGCTGCCCCACGGGTGGGGGAAGTGGTAAAAGCCCACCCCAAGGGGGGCTGGGAGGCCTCCCCCTCTGGGGGTGGCAGGGTCAGGGCCCTCCATTGGAGCGCAGAGGAGAGGTGGGGCCCCCCACACACACTCAGATCCGCAAACCCAGGGCTGGGCCGGTGCTGCCTCCACGAGAAGCCACCTTCGTGCACCTGTCTGTGAGCCGTCTTCAGAGGCAGGGGCAGCCCTGTGGCCTCTGGGACCAGTCACAGTGACACTAGAAACCCCTGCTCCTCAGCTGTCTCTGACTGCAAAGTGGGGGTGCGGGGGGAGTCTCAGAGGCGAGGATGGGACTGAGAGTGTGAAGGAGAGAAGTGAGAAGGGGGGCCCACTCTCGCCCCTCAGAGCTTCAGTGTGCTGTTCGCTGACGTGGTGGGCGTCCCTGCCCAGGACAGACAGACGGGGAGGGCGTCCAGGTGGCTGCGCAGGGCCAGCTGGGATTGCCCAAGTACCAAGTCAGTAGACCAGGTGCAGGTCAACAGGCCAAGTGGCTCCAGGGTGGGACATGCAGGCCCATCGCCCCGGCTGGACCCAGAGACCGGGCTGGAGGCGAGATCCTGGCTGCTCGGCTGAGCCCGCCGCCAGGCATGGCTTCAGAGGCTCCGGCTCCTCTCCTCCCCTTCCTGCTCCTTCCACAGCTGCAGAGAGCAGGGCCCTGTGCCCTGCGCCCTCCCTGCGGCTCATCCTCTCCCTCTGCCCCTGGCCTGGGCTGCTCCATCAGCAGGGCCAGGCTCCAGGCCCAGGCTCCGGCCCCTCCCCTCATTCACACCCACCGGCTCCATCACCGGCTCAGCCCCACCTCCTGGCTCTCCCAGCTCTGGATGGAGCCCAGTACACTCCAGCCCCTGCAGCTGCCTCACTCTTCAGTGGGTCCTCCAGCCCGGGATCCCACCGGTGCCTTTGCCCACCCTGCCCTCCCTCTCTCTGAACTTCCTAAAGCCCCTCCCCTGCCTGCCTGCAAGTCACCTGACTGGTGGCAGGCGCCCAGCCCCACCCTGTTCCCCACCTGGCTCTTCCAGCCTGAGCAGACTGAAGGCTCCGTGACAGCTGACAGCCTCCCGGTGCGGAGAGCCCCCACCCAGTCCCCGCCACACGGCCCAGCCTCGCCACTGAGACACCCGCACATCTATAAACACGCACACACCCACACACATGCACACACATGCACGTGCATGCACGCCCGTGTGCACGTGCACGCATGAGTGCACATGCACTCACCTGCAACACACATTCGTGTGCAACACACATGTGCACTCACACGCGTGTGCAAAAATGCTCACACGTGTGTGCTCTTACACCACCCAGTAGGTTTCACACCCATGCTCCTTCCTCCCAGGCTCTGCAAGGCTCCTTCCTCGGATCCCCCCCTCAGGGGCCACACTGGTGACTTCGGGTACACGCGAGCCCCTCTAGGCTGTTTCCTGAGAACCACCCCTCAGCCCAGTCGTACTTTCCTGCTCCCAAGAACCGGCATCTAACATCCCATATTTCAACCCAGTTTTTACAGCCAAGAGAAACAAACGATCCTTTATTACTGTCCAATATTGGCGAATGATTGGGAGGGCGGGGGAGGTCCCGCCCAGGAGGCTCGTCTCCCTGGGAGAGGGACTTTCCTTGGAAGAAACCAAGGCTTCTTGAATCCGCTCTTACCGATTTGGGAAGGGAAGCTCAATAGCTCTTTCCTGTAATTCGAACAACTAAATTATTCATCGAAGAGCGGCAGACTGAGATTGGACAGCGACAAGAGACTCGGGAGACCCCAGCCCAGCCCGGTGACCCAGGCCTGCCTCCCCGGGGGGCAGTTAGGGGGGTCTGGGAAGCCAGTGGCCCGGGGGGGGGGTCTTGAGGAGAAGAGCAGCACCCATTCCAGCTGGGGGGGGGAAGGTGGGCGCTGGCTTTGGAGGGGAGGAGCCACAGCGAGAGGTGTCCCTGGGCACTCAGCGCCTTGTCCTGATGGAGGGGTCTCAACGCTCTGGCCAGGCGGACCCCAGGCCACAGCAGGCTGGCCCTGTCCTGAGAGGCCAGGCTCCCGGTGCCCGGCTCGCCTCTGCAGCCTGGAACCGTCCCCACGTTGGGGTGGCGGGGAGCACGACCAGCATCCACCCCAAAGTTCAGGCGGGGCCTTGTCCCACAGCAGGCTCAGGATGCACAGTCAGGGAACAGAGTGACATCAGAGCTCAGCCCTCAGATTCAAAATTACAGCCCCGCTCCCCTCCCCACCACCCCTGCTTCGGGCGCAGGGAGGGACAGTGGATGAGACGGTCCTCCCCAGGCTCTCCTACTCTGCCCCCACACCCCCCTCAGCCCACCAGCCCTGCGCCCTGACCAGGAGGAAGGAGGGGACAGAGAGCTTGGAATGAAGTCCTCAGGCACTGTCCTTTAGCCTTCTGGGGGCCCAGCTTTGCCTGTCCCCAGCGGGAGTGACCCCGGGAGCAGGCGGAGGGGGAGAGGGAGGAGGATGGGCCCAGGACGCAGGCTGTATGGTCTGCTAAGTCCTCTCAGGTGTCCGCCCCTGGAGTCTCCTTCGCCCCAAGGAAGGGCTCTGGAGAGATGAGGCTGCCTGCGCTGTCCCCCCTCCCGCCCCAGAGCTGGGGACCTGGCGCGTGACCCAGAATGCGAACGGAACCGAGGGTGAACGCGCGGACCGTGGACCAGGAAGGGACGAGATGCGTGAGCGAGCGAGTGCGCATGCGTGAGGACCAGGCCGGGGCACAGGTGATGCAGGAGGTGGGAAAGTCGGGAGAAGACAGGAGATAAAGGGAAAGAGAAGGCGGGACCCCAGGGGGAGATCGAGGTGGCGGTGGCAGGGAGGTCAGCGCCCTGGAGGACCTGGGGGCGGGGGAGGGGACAGAGGGCGCAGCCTTTTGGAAAGTGGAGCCCGGGGCTGCACGTGCTGACTCACCGCCTGCGTTCAATTTTCCCTGCTTCCTGGGGATTCTCATTTTATTTTCGGGAAAGCTGCCTGTTCCGTGACTAATTTGTTCTTAAACAAACCAAACCCAGGCAATGGGGAGGCTTGGCAAGGACTGACTCACTCCCGCCAGGGGGGACCACACCTCAGCGCTGGGCCTGGCCTCCCCCAGCTCCTGGGGCCCTACAGCCCTGGCCTGAAGGTGGCTCTGAAGCTCCTCAGAGAAGCCGTGCTCCCTGATGCGGACGCCCTGAGTGAGCCAGGGGGATCCCGGGATGCTGGGTGAGCTCCGGGACTGTCCACCGCCTGGATCCGTGCCTGGCACACAGAGCCCACGCTCATTACTGTTTGTTGACTGACTAACTGACTGACTCTTTGGTCCCTCGCTCTTGTCACCTGCCCACTCCTCCTCGCACCCTTCTTTTCTCGCAGCCACTCCGTTTTGTGACGTGGATTTTCCTAGCAGGTTCCCACCCTTCACCAGAACCTAAGCCAGACACAAAGGTCCATTCTGTCTGAATCTATACGGTCTTCATCGCAGCTTCCTGCCTGGCGCCGGGGTGGGGGGGGAGGCGGGCCCTGTCCCAACGGCTCTGCCATCCGCGGTGGCTCAGGGGCTCCTTTCCCACAGCCTGCTCTGCCCATCTGGCTGCAGAGCCAAGGCTGGGGGCGGGGCAGCCCACAAACCACCAGGCGCTCTCTTAGTTTTAGGGAAGAGGAAACTGAGGCTCAGAGAGGCCCCCGGTTACCAAGCCAGTAAGTAGCCGGTGGAAGATTTGCACCCAGACCTCAGGGCACCCTCCAGCCCCCCAGCCTGCTGTCTGCCACCCTGTGTGTGCACAGAGTGCTATGAAGGAGGAACCAGGGGTCCCATGGGGCAGGGTGACCAGGGCCGAGAATGGGAGGGAGGGGGTGACTGGGGGATGTTTTCCCAGCTCCAGGCCCAGCCCGGTTGCAGCCCAGGTCTTCGAAGTGGGCCGTGTGCAAGGCAAGCCATTGACATATGGCAAGAAACACAGTGTTTCTGTTTGTTTTCTTAATCGCATCCTTTAAACATGTCAACTTTTGTGGGTACACAAGATATAAAGCTAGTCATGAAGTGCCTATGGGTTTTAAATAAGGAAAGCTACATGACGTGGAACATTTTTCGGACAAAGAGCAAGTCGCACCCAGGGACACCCGCGTGGTTGGTGCCTCCATAATCTTTTGTGATGGCAGGTGGGCCCTGGGTGGCAGGCAGCGGGGAGGGAGGGGGTTCTTCCTGTGCCAGGAGACAGGACCCTCCTGGGCCCAGGCCCACCTGCACCCTCGGCAGGAGGACGTGGGGCTCCCGTCCCTGCCTGGCGGGGCGCCACCGGGCTCGGGGTGGCCACGACAGTACCGGGAAGGGAGGAGGCAGGCTTCTTTTTGCAGCTGCTGTCATCCCGCCCCGCGGTTTCTCCGGCGGGTCCCCCGCCCCGGCCGTGTGCCAGTCCCTCCGCCTCCTGCCCCGCCCGCCAGGAGGCCCTGTGAGACCCCCCCAGGGTCCCTAGGGCTGGGCCGCGCCCGCGCCCGGGGCGGCCCCCCGGGGGCGACAGCCGCAGGCGCCCTAGTGCCTGGCCCGGCCCTGGGACAAGGCGGCCGGGGTCCGGTCCTCCGGGCCTCTCGTCGCTGGGGAGCACGTTTCCAGGAAGCGCGCGCGGAGCCGCGGGTTCCCGACAGCCGAGGGGCGCGGGCGCAGCTGCCGCCGGGCTGCGTCTCCGTCTCTGGGACCGATCGATGCGCGCCCGGCGCTCGGCCGCCTCGTGCAGCGCGCGACCCGCCACGCCGTCGCTCGCGGGCCGGGGCCCCTTCCTCCGTGGTAGGCGAGGCACTTCGCTCCTCGCCCGCCTGTAACGGGGATGGGGGGGCGTCTATCCCTCCCCCCAGAGCCGCGGGAGCGACAGCCAGGTGGTGCAGGGGGCCCAGGACCCCGCCCTGACCCCTCTGAAGTCGTGGCTCTTATTGTCACAGGCAAACCTGAGACAGGCCTCGCTGGCCCGTGCTTGAGCCAGACGGCACCTCCCCCTGAGCTAGAACTATCCTTTCAGTCCCCCCAGTTTTAAGGGGTTGGGGTGATGGGCAAATATTCCCTCGGAATAAACTCCTAGAATTAAGCACTCGATCTGGGTTGGGCGCCGCTGACTTGCCTCCCTAAAGCAGGGGTGATGGCTGCGGGGCTCCCCCGGGAGGGACTGGCTGGGGGAGGACACTGGTGGGGAGAAAGAGATGGGGTGGGAGACAGAGGGGGGACACCCTCTGTGAACTCCTGCTTGCGGGGGGGTCTGGTGAGCCCGGGCAGGTGCAGGGGGGCCCCTGCCCTCCTCTCCCTGGGTTAACTTCCGGCCCAGCTCCTGCTTGGGGTACCTACAGCAGGTCTCACGAGCCCCCCATCCCCGTGTCGCCCCTGGGTTTCTGCGCCTTCCCGGAAGCTGGAAGGCAGGTTCTAATGGGGGACCAGGCATCAGAGTCAGAAAAGAAATTGAGGAGGCTGCTGGTCCCCCACAGGGTCCCCCGCCCCTTCCCGAGGGGTCTCCGCTCACCTGTGGTGGGGGAGGGGCCGGACTCTGTGAGGAACCGGGCTCTGAGCCCCCTTCCCCTCAGCTGCTTCAGACCCCACCATGCTCAGGTCCTGCTTCACCCGGGGTGGGGGGTGGGGCGGGGAGCCCCCAGGGCGCCGGCCTCAGGCAGGATCTGGAGCCTGGGGCTGGGGACGTTGTGGGGTGTTTGGCTGGGACAGTAAGGAGTGCTGCTGTGGACTGGGAGGTCACCTCAGGGTGTCTGAAAATGGCAGACTGGGGATTTCAGTCCCCTTATATTTTTGGTTGATGGGTGGTGTTCATCTGAGGGAGACCCCAGGTCTCAGGCCAGGCGTGAGGTCCAGCTTTCCAAGCCGCCGTCCTGCTCCAAGGCCCAAGAAGGGTGACCCTCCCCCCGCACCCCCAGGCCCTAAGCCTCCATTGCTGTCTCCACCCTACCTGGAGCATATCCATTCATGCACTGATGCATAGGTCCATTCATGCATTCACTCATTGATGTATTCATTCACTCACCCATGCATTCGCTCAGCCTCCCACCCCACCTTTGCCGAGTGCCCAGGTGGGCCAGATACCAGGCTAAATAAACCTGGAGGTAGCTGTGAAAGAGCTGTGATGTGGTGACAGGGGGCCCCCATCCAAGCCTGGGCAGCTGGGAGCACAGGGGAGACGCCCCAAAGGCAGACTTTGTCACCAGAAGTAAATTCTATTCATTGAACTTGACATTGAGATCGTTCCAGGTTCACATGCAGCTTTAAGAAAAGGCGCAGAAAGCGCCCACCTTCGGTTTGCTTTGTGTCCCCCTCCAAGGTAACAGTTTTCAAAACTACAGCACAATGTCACCACCCGCACGTTGGCCTTCCCACCATCTGAGAAATGTCACTTCTGAATTTTGAACCTGAGAATATATGACCTATTCAAAAATACGATGTTAGCTAAACCAACGAAGGGGACCTGAGGGTGAGGTCAGAGGTGCCCAGGACAGGGGAAGCAGTCCCCCCTGGGTGAAGGGACAAGCACGAGCACAGGACCGGGGGTGGGGGGTCCCAGGCAGCTGACTCAGCGTCCCGAAGCCTCGGCCTTTTCTTGCTCGAAGGGGATGGTGACACTGCCTTTCCTCCCAGGGCTGTTGTAAGGATTGACGCACTAGACACACATCGTCTTAAATCCACCCCAAAACGGTACATGATGGTCACGGAATGGATGGTGACAGAGCCACATGCTGGTGTCACATTCCTGAAAAAGCAGCCCTCCCACCCCATGTCCCACTTTCCTGCAAAAGCTCCATGCTTTCTCGGTGGCCCCTGTGGCACCTGGCGGTCCCCTGCCCTGTGGAGAAGGAGTCCTAGGAGCCAGCACCCTAGGGTGCCACTCAGCCCCGCCTGGAATCTCGTCTCTGCTCCCGGCCACGGAGGTGGCACAGGCAGTTCAGGACCCTGGAGTCAGGTGCAACGTGCTCGGAACCAGATCTGTCCCCAGAGTGGCCACCCCGGCGTGCACCCCCTCCCCATCCCCGGTCTTTGTGGCTCACTGACGGCACAGGGGGCGCGACCCAGGATGGCTCAGCAGAAACACGCATGCTCCGTCGGTCCGACCACCGACCACCGTGGGGACAAGACCCAAGCAGGCCCCGCCCCGCCAGCCCTGGATTTTTCCTGCAGTTGCTGCAGCCATGCGTGTCACCAGCCGCGAGAGCCTTCCTGAGGGTGACACTCACAGAGGAGTGAGAACACGGAGGAGAGCAGGACCGGGAGACGGAGAGAGGCACCCGGGGGGGGGGGGACGCCACTGGCATATCCAGATCCAGCGCGCCTGAGGCCCCGCTCTCATCCCGTGTGTCAGTAAAGTGACCCCCTGCGGCTGTGTGCTGCCCCTGGCCAGGCTCTTTACCGCGTTCTCTCTTTGCGCCTTGATGGCTGGCCGCTGTCCACCCACGTTATCCAGAAGGGGAAACTGAGGCTTGGAGGCCCCGCGGTGAGGGGGGCAGAGAGTGGGGAGGAAGCCCCCCCACACACACACCCGACCTCAGGTTGTCCCCCCAGGGCTTATGCAGCCAGGGCCTCGCTCTCAGGGATGAGCGGGGACCAGAGGGAGGGAAGAGGAAGGGAGACAGGTGTGCGGGGGGAGGGGTGGCGGCCCGTGCCGGAAGCAGCTGGGCTGGGGGCCTGATGCTGGAAACTGAGGCGTCCCGAGACCCGGCTCTGAGTCCGCGGGCCAGGCTGCTGGCCGCCCGCCCTCCCACATTGATCTGGGGCGCTCGGGCTCTCATCCTGGGCTGCGCAGGCTTCCTGGAACCACCCTGCTCTCTCTCCTTTGGGGCTGGGCCAACCTGGCTGCAGTGAGGAGGCCCTCAGGCTTGGGGGGCGGGGGGAGACAGGCACCCCCGCTCTTGCCTCCTGGAAGGCCCTGAGGTGGGTGAGGGTCCTTGTGCTTCAAGGGAGGGTCCGGTGGGAATGCCAAGGCCAGATTTGAGCAGGAAAGGAAGGCTGGGACCTGGAATTCCAGAGAGAACAGGATGCTCTCCCGGCCAGAGAGGTCAGGTAGACCCCACGTGCTCCCCAAAGCGGTTCCAGAAGGCCGCGTGGGTGGGGAGCCCTAGGGAATGATAGCAGGGGGCACAGAAGTGGGAGAAAGCTGAAGCGTCTCCTCCAGCGCCCCGGGAGGGCCACCCTGCCGTCCCCTCTGGAAGATGGAGTCCAGGCCACGTCCCCCACCACGGCCCCAGCAGAGTCACCCCCGCCCTGGCCCACTCCCGCCCGCGGTGGCAGATCCGAGCAGACTGCCAGGAGGACAGAGCTCTGCGCCTTCTACGCGTGGGCTCATTTAGACACGAGAACCGGCTGGTTGGCACTGTCACAGACCCCTCTTCACAGAGGAGAGGTCCAGGGGGCTCGAGGCAGGCGCCCTGGTCCTCACTGCTGCTGGGCGCCAGGGTTCAAATCCTGGCATCTCACGGTGGCCAAAGGAGCAACCCACACATTCATCCGCAGATGAATGGACGGACAAAATGTGGCCCGTCCATACCACGGAATCGTCTTTAAAAAAAATAAAGGGAAATTCTGGTGCCTGTCACGACGTGCATGAACCCTGAGGACGTCACGCTAAGTGACATGAGATGCAAAAAGACAAATGCGGTGAGGTCCCTAGCGTAGACGAATTCCGAATTCACAGGGACAGAACGCGGTGTGGTTCCGGGGGGCTGGGGGAGGGGGGCGGACACACAGTTTCAGTTCACGAAGATGAGCTCATCTTGGACGTGATGGTGATAATGGTTCAGGGCGACTGTACTTAGCGCTACCACCCTGGACACTTAAACATGGCCACCATGGTACACTGGATGTGATGTGCATTTTACCGCAATGAAAGTTCTTAAATAAAAAAACAAAAATCGCCAGGCATGGAGCGCAGCGTGTACGCTGTAACCACCGGACGGCGGGAACCCAGGCCGATGAGCCCAAAGCCTCGCTTCTTGCTGTCCCCACGTTCCCTGACGGGGGATGGGGATGGGGACGCCACGGAACATGGGATCCCGCAGTCCAAGGGCGCCAGCCCCGGAGCGGTGAGGATGCCCTGGGACAAACCCCTGGGCAGCGGCCCCGCGGGGCCAGTCAGGTGTGGTTAGGCAGCTAGGCCACACGGTCCCTGCCACAGGCCCCAGAGCACACTGCACCCCTGGGGGACCCCGCGGCAAAGACAGGGCACGCCCCACAGGCTGGGGTAGCAGCTCTCTGATTCCGGGTCTCAAGGCACCTACACGTGCCCACGTGCACACAGACACACACGGTCACACGCACACACACGCACACGGTCACACACACGCACGCGTACACACGCACGCGCACACACGTACACACACACGCATGCGCGCACACACACACACACATATACACACACGCATGCGCACACACGGTGGCGCACACACGCGGTGGCACACACACACATACAGTCGCGCACACACACAGTCGCGCACGCGCACGGTCACATGTCTACTTACTCAGGTCACCTGAGCTCCCAGCATGCACCGCACGGGGCGGGGGCAGTGGTGGGGAAGTGACCTGAGCCCTGCCCCCCGGGAGACCAGCCCCCTCCTAGCGTTGTGCCCAACCCCCACACACACGTCTCAGCCGCTGCCCCCAACAGCAGCTCCCGCGACCCCGAGCATGCGCACTGGCGCGCAGGCTCAGGCGGGCCGGGCCGGGCCCTATGCAGACACCGCCTGGAAATAGGAGGCCGAAGAATGCAGTGGGCAGCTTGGCAGAGAGACAGCGGGAGCTGCTGGGCTTCCAGGAACCGTTGGCCCTGCCCTGACCTCGCCCACCAGCCCCGGGCCGCAGCCAATCGATGCCGGGTCCCGGGCTCCAGCCCCCAGCAACGCCCAGCCCGACACAGCTGCTGGGGGCCCTCCTGGTCGCCACCCCCGGCCCCCGGGCGACAACAGGACGGGAACTGGATCCCTGTCCTCTCAGGGTTCCAGCCATGCCGGGAAGGGGGTATCTTTAGCTTCCCTTCCTGGAAGCCCACTGGCTCCATGCCACCGTGGCCCAGCAGTGTCGCCTGCAAGCCCAGGCCACCTCCCCCTCCAGCACTGAGGTCCCAGAAGAGGAACAGAAATATTGCCTTGGCTAGCTTGTCCCCCACCCGGCTCAGGACCCTGAGCCTAGGCCGGGCATGAGACTGCCACCCCCTGTCGCCCTCCTTCCCTCTGCCTTCCCCGCCCGCCGGGGGGTTCTCGTGAGGTGTGGGGGTCCTGGCCAGAACACGCCCGCCCCCCCCCAACTAGAGGACCTTATACACTCTCAGGGGAGTCCCTTTGCTAGAGCAGGGGACCGAGGCCCAGAGAGGGGACAGGAGCGGCGTGGGGTCACGGGGCGGACTCCAAACGGGCAGGACAGGACTGGGGGTGGCCAGGCAAATGACCTCCTGGGTTGGGGCTGGGCAAGCAGGCACAGCTTTCAGAAAGTCAAGTCCCAAAAAATGACGGAGAGAGGGGAGCGCGTGTCACGGGGCAGTGGGGCGGCTGGGAGCAGCCGGAGGACGGCTCGTGTCCCCAGCGGGACGAAAAGGTGCGATGAGAATAGCTCTCGCCTGGATGGCTTCTCCCTGGAAGAAGGCAGGACAGGTGACGAGGAGCTGAGTCAGTAACACGGACGGGGAGGACAGGCCGGATCTCAAGCCACGGGGTGGCCCTGGGGCCTCGGAGCAGGGCGAGGGCACACGGAGGCCCTGGCCCGGGAATGACCTGCCAGGCCAGGCCCCACCTGGTCCAGAGAGGACAGTGGGCGTAGAGCGTTAAACCGAGACTGTGGACGACTCACCATGCGTCAGGACTGGGGTGAAGGGAAGCTTGAGAAAGTCGGCCGTCTGCCCGCCCCTGCCCCCCGAGGGCTTATGAATTGTGGGGGGAGGGAAGGTGGAGTGGGCAGACGGCGGGCGTCCGGTTAGCTGCAAGGCAGGGCGGAGCGTGAGAAACGTGGGGGGCAAGGATGGGGCAAAGTGCCGCGAGTTTGCAGCGGGCAGAGGAGAAACTCAGGAAGCCCTCCGGGAGGAGGTGGCCTGACAGGGTGAAAGGTGGCATCCACAGCAGACACGGGGGCCCTGGGAGCCGTGGGGTCAGGGCGCCGAGGGCTTGGGGCAGCACAGAGAGACGAGGTGGGAAAGGATGGGAGCCGTGGGACTGCCATGCCCGCGGTCTCAGCGGCGAGCAGCAGACAGAGACTTAAACCAGAAAGGCTGTTGGCAAGGACCCAGGTTCTTTCTCTTCTTTCCAGGCCACCAATTTAGGGTGACCAATCACCCTGTGGCCCAGGACTTTCCCAGTTTCGGTGCTGTAAGGCCTGCACCCTGGGAAATCCAGCTTTTAGTCACCCTAGTCTTGGAGCTATGGCTCCTCATGACCACAGAAGAGCTGCCACAGCTCCAAGCATCACACCCTC
>PVKZ01006659.1:0-32033 GCA_004027375.1 Macroglossus sobrinus | reverse complement strand
CATGGCCTGACCCTGCCTACCTATTCCGGTATTGTTCCACTTTCCCCCAAATCTCTCTGTTCTACAGTCATATGTAGGAGGAAAGTAGTGCCTCACATCTGGACACTGGCCTGACACTTACAAGGACGTCTCAGTGTTGTCAGTAGCATGGCCTGCTATTCACAGTTAATGTTGCTCTTCCTTTGGACATAAAAAAAAAATAAATCACCCAACCAAACTCAAATTCAACAACAGGTTCTTTCTAACACTATCTTCCCAAAACACAATCACGGCTCCTCATGTTGTGCATTTCTTCACTGCAAGGAGTAATAAACACAACTTATTTAACTACCTGTGTACTCCTGGTACTCTCTGACTGGAGGGCATTGACATATACCATGTCAGTTGTTTTATCAGGTTATCAAATATGTCAATTTCTCTCTTCTCAGATGGACATTTCAAATAGTGTTTTCTTTCTATATAATACTGTTCTGGTAATCTCCTTAACTGCGCTTACGCCTCTCTAATTTATTTATTTATTAATTGTTTCCACTAATAAGTGTCAAACGGTACTATGTCCCAAGCACTCTGTTAATTTCAAGGAATACAGTGGTGAGATAAATCGACATTGTTCTATTTTCTCTTTGCTTACAATTAAGCATATAATGCAATAATTAATCTAACATAACACTAATAAATGCATAATTTTAAATAACTTATTTGTTGTACTAAGAAGCACAATTTTTGCAGGTTTATGGTAATAGAAATCTAAGCTAGACTTGTGGGAGGGGTACAATTGAGTGCTACTAAAGCTAATATTTGTAAAATGAATGGGACATTAATTAATAGCTGGTCAGTTCTGACTGCTTGTTTAGCATGTACAAAGACCCTATGGTCAGAGTAGTTTCAACAGGTTCAAGGAACTGACAAGGGACTATATACCTGGAGTGCAAAGTACAAGTAAGAGGGTTTTGTGAGATAGGGAAGCATAGAAATATAATGACTGAGTGTGTGGTTTGTGGAATTAAACTAGCTGCATTTGGCTCTTAGCTCTCTTGCTTACTAGCTTTGTAACAGGGGTCAAATTACTGTACTTCTTTGTATACTGGGGCATGATTTAAAACTGCCTTATATAGTTTTAATGCTTATAAAGCACACTGAACCATAAAAACTGATTGCAAATGACATTCAATGTTAGCTGTTATTAATATGACTATGATGGATAGGAAAGGATGGCAGTGGCTGGGACTAGGATGAAATAGTAGTGTTACAAATTTAAAAGAGACACTCACTTCTTGAACATTCCCTTACACTTTGCATTTTAGGTGTCTATCTTGTCCACTCCTAGTCCTAGACCTTAAAAAGAGATCAGATCATGCAGACAGTTAAAGATTTTGTTATTCTAAGAATAAAGGGAGATTTTTGAGAGTTCTAATCATGTGGAGTAAATGAGATATGCATGTGACATGCTCTAAGGTTTGTTTTGAAAATATTACTTAGAGAAATATGGATTAGAACGAAGCCATAGTCAATGTGAACAGTGGACAGTTAGAAAAAGTGTAAACAGTTGAAGTATGACAATAATGAGAACTTGGACAAGAATGGTTGTAGTGGATATGGAAAGACATGGGTAATTTAAATAAATATCTCAAAGTAAAATTTATAAAACTTAGCAATGAACAGCATGTGAATAGAAAGGGCAAGAGGTGACAAGAATGATGCCTAGATTTCTGGTGTATGCAAGTGAATAGACTGATACCATTGAAAGTGATAACACTAGAAAGATACCAAATTTAGGAGGGAGAGCATGCATTTGTCCTTGGTAATGTACAATTTGAGGTGCCTTTGAAAAACTCAGTTGGATATATTGAATAGAAAGTTTTTTACTCTAGTCTAGAGCTCTGTTAATAGTATGGGCTGATAAATATAAATGTTCTTGGTAGCTTATAAATGGTAGTTAAAGATGAAGATATGATTGGGGTTGCCTTAGGGAGAACATGGAGTGATGATAAGAGGCCTGAGAACCAAGTCCCAAGAAACTGAAATGTTTAATGCCTAGGTAGAGAAAGATAACCTTACAAAGAAGATAGATAAATCAATGAAAAGTAAAAAGAATAACAGGAAATTAGTGACACTGAAGTCAACAGAGAAGAATGTTTCTAGGAGGAAAATGTGTTTTATGGTATCAGAGAAAGAAGGAAAATTAAAGAATTGCAGATAGGACATTTTTCATTGCTTTTAGCAACACAGAGGTCATTGGTTATATAAATAATGAATGGAATTCCAGTCAAGATGGCAGAGTAGGTAGATGCTATGTTCTCCTCCTCTCATGACCACATCAAAATTACAACTAAACAACAGTACAATCATCATTGAGGGTCACCTGAGGGCTGGTTGAAAAGAAGTTCTACACCTGGGGACATACAGAAGACGCCACTTCAAGACTGGGAGGAGGGACAGAGATGCAAAACAGGCTAGTCTCACACCCATATGTGGCAGTAGAGAATCAGCAGGTATATCTTGGTTGCAGAGATCCCTCTGGAGGAGTGAGGATTTCCAGCCCCATACTGGGCTCCCAAGCCCAGGGTTCCAGTGCCAGAAAGAGAAGTCCCCACAACCTCTGGCTGTGAAAACCGGTGAAGATTGTGGCTGAGTGAGACAGAGGGCTGCAGGAGTTGCATACATTCCTCTTAAAGGACCCATGTGCAGACTTACTTGATGACAGACTCACTCACTCTGAACTCCAGCTCTGGGGCATTGGCTCAAGGACCTTCAAGGACATATGGCTTCCAAATGAGGTCTGGAGGGGCAGCTTTCTCCCAGACAGAAGTGCTGAAAGAATCCATTGTTCCTTTGTTGAGACCTCCCCCTTCCTAGCATGTGGATTCAGGCAGCCTTAATATCTGAATCTCCATTAACCTGACTAATACAGGTCACCATGCCCAGGTGATTCCCTGAGACCCTGCCCCGTCCAACTTTCAGGCCCACTCAAGCTGCCTCCAGTTGTTTTTATTTCCCATACAAATAGCTTGTCTTGGCTCTTGCTGTAGACTTACTTAAAATCTTTCAAAGGTTCACAGAACCCAAACGAGAAGTATCTGGCTTCAGTGTGCCCTGTACCACTTGTCAAGCAGTCTTGAGCCCAGCATTAATGGCAGCCAGCCTTATTTCCTGGCATGGCCTCTCAAGGCACCTTTGGACCCAGCAAGGTTGGTAACAATCTGAAGATTGCCTGATGACTCTTACCAGGTGGCCCCAACCAGTGCACAGGTTGCTGCTGAACTTGGCCTGTGGCTGCACCCCTCCCAGAGCTCCTCCCTTGGGCCAACATACCTGGTGACTGGCTTCTGTCTCAAATGGAGCATGACTCAGGGCTTAATCTGAAAAGGACACACCTAAAGGACAGACTGGGCAAACATCAGAGCTTTGCTAAAGCAAACCTTACTTCATAGGGTAAGCCCCTGACCAGCCAATCCTCACAATTAATCAGCCCCGAGGATCAAACCCTCCCACTGATATGAAAACTGCAATCAAGGCTCAACTACAAAAGGAAGGCACAAACTACCCATACAAAGGACATACCTGGAGCACCCGGCCCAGATGGCCAGGGAAGACTCTGCCACCGGGCCCCATAGCATACCTACTACATAAGACCACTCTATTAAGACAAAGAGATATAGTAGCCCCACCTACTACATAGAAACAAACAAAACTAGGCAGGCAAAATGGGAATACAAAGAAACATGTCCAAAATGAGAGAAAGAACAAAACTGAAGAAAAGGAACTAAAAAAAAATGGAGACAAGCAATATACTAGATGTGGTTCAAAACACTAGTTATAAGGATGCTCAATGAATTCAGAGAAAGAGTAGATGAACTCAGTGAGAACCTTAACAAAGAGATAGAAAACATAAAAATGTAGTTGGAAAACATTAAAGGAAACCAGTCAGAAATTAAGAATACAATATCTGAGATGAAGAGTACATTAGAGGGAATCAACAAATTGGATGAAGTGAAAGATCAAATCAGCAATTCAAAGGATCAGGTAGCAAAAGACACCCAATCACAATAGCAATAAGAAAAAAGAATTCAAAAAAATGAAGCTAGTTTAAGGAGCCTCTGGTACAACATCAAGCATAATAATATTTGCATCATAGGGGTACTGGAAAGGAATGAGAGAGAGCAAGAAATTAAAAATCTATTTGAAGAAATAATTACAGAAAATTTCCCTAACCTGATGAAGGAAAAAGACATACAAGCTTAGGAAGTGCAGAGAGTTCCATACAAGATGAACCCAAAGAGGACCACACCAAGACACATCAGCATTAAAATGCCAAAGGTTAAAGACAGAGAGAGAATCTTAAAAGCAGCAAGAGAAAAGTGGTTAGTTACCCACAAGAGAGCTCCCATAAGACTGTCAGCTGATTTCTCAACAGAAACTTTGCAGGCCAGAAAGGATTGGCAGAAAATATTCAAAGTGATGAACAGCAAGTACCTACAACCAAGATTACTCTACCCAGCAAAGCTGTCATTTAGAATCTAAGGACAGATAAAGAGATTCCCAGGCAAGGAAAAGCAAAAGGAGTTTATCATCACCAAGCCAGTATTACAGGAAATGTTGGAGAGACTTCTTTTAGAAGAAGAAAATAATGTACCAAAAATATAAATAATAAAATGGCAATATCTATCAGCAATTACTTCAAATGAGAAAGAATTAAATTCTACAATCAAAATATAGAGTGGCTGAAATGGTTAGAAAACAAGAACCTTACACATGCTGCCTACAAGAGACTCGCTTTTGATACATGGAGACTGAAAGTAAAGGGATGGAAAAAGATTTTTCATGAAAATGAAAATGAAAAAAAGAAATGCTGGGGCAGTAGTTTTTATACCAGACAACATAGATTTTAAAACAAAGGCTTTAACAAGAAATAAAGAAGGATCCAGTAATCCCACTTCTGGGTATTTATCCAAAGAAACCTAAAATGCTACTATGAAGGGTCATGTCCATTCATATGCTCATTGCAGCATTATTTACAATAACCAAGATATGGAGGCAACCTGGGTAGACACCAATCAATGGATGAATGGATAAGGAAAAGGTGGTACATGTATACGGTAAAATATTACTGAGCAGTAAAAAAAAAAAAGAATGAAATTTTGCCATCTGCAACAACATGGATGGACCTAGAGGGTATTGTCCTGAGTGGAGTAAGTAAGACAGAGAAAGACAAATGCCATATGATTTCATTTATATGTAAAAATATAAGGAACAAAATAAACAAAAGAGAAACAAACTCATAGATACAGAGAATATTTTGAGGATTGCCAGATGGGACGGATTGGTGAAAGAGGAGAAGGGATTAAGAAGTGCAAATTGATAGTTATAAAATAGTCAGGGAGATGTAAAGTATAGCATAATGAATACAGTCAAAATGTTGTAATAACTATGTATAGTGTCAGATGGGTACTAGATTTATCAAGGTGATCATTTTGTAAGTTATATATAAATGTCTAATCACTATGTTATGCATCTGAAACTAATGTAATATTGTATGCCAATTATAATTGAAAAATATAAAATATTTATAAGAAAATGCGTGATATTGCAGAAAGTGATGGTGTGAAAGTCACATGTAGGCTGAGTCATAAGAAGTAGGTGGGATAATGGCAACAGAGCCATTTATTTCAATACATCTGGCTATGGAGGGAGGGAAAGATAACAGGCCCTTTTTGGAGGGGTTCATAAGTTCAAGGAAGGGTGATTAAAAAAGAGAATTGCCAAATTTAAATTTTCTACATTTTATTCACTCTGGTTTTACTCTGGTGCCAGGCATTGAACTAAATGCTTTACATATATATAGCATTCAATTTTCATAGCAAGTCAATGGTAGAGTATTATCTTCATTCTACAAATGAAAAAGTAGGGGGCTTGGAGAGGTAAATGACTTGCCTAAAGCCACACACTGCACTTAAGTGGCAAAGTAAGATGCCAATGCCACTGTAACACCAAAGCCTATGCACTTAACCACTGCAGTAATCTATATCATTTTCTTTGAATTTCAGCTTCACCCCCAATTCCTTCAATTATGCTTATCCTTCCTCTATTTTAGCTTTCTAAGAAATCTGAAGAGGTAACCAAAGGAACATGAGAAAACCAGACCTCCCAGCATTCTACAGGGTTGCACTGAAAGTTCTTTGAAGTAGAAGCAGTGGGAAAGAGGGACAACACTTCCGGTGGTGTCTCTGAGCTTTCTTTCAAGCTCTGGTGAGTTTGGGGGCAGTGACCTGCCACTCTCTTCAGCATATGTTTTTTTTTTTTTTTTTAACTTCGAGGATAGAGGACAGCTATATGTCCAGAGCCAGGAGAAGGGAGGTGGAGCGGCAGAGGCTTAGAGATTTTCTCTGTTTGGCTGCTCTACCTAACTCCTGAGAGTCACCAAACTCGGGGCATAACCACACTGTCTTCTATAAAACAAGTAGGTTTCTTCACAGGGCTCACTCACATCAAAGAGGAGAAACAACAAGGAAAGGAGATTTGCACCAAACCTGGCTTTTTTTTTAACTGTGGGCAGAAGTCTGGACACCTGTCTAGATGGGGTTCTTGTTTTAAAAGGCACATTCTAGAATGGATCTCTCAATGTCATTTCAGCCTACATTTAGCAGTGCCTCTCTGGTAAGCTCTGAGGAACTGCAAGGAATCAGTGTATGGCTCTGCCCTCGCTTATCTTACAGCCAGGAGGGGCACTCACGTTAATCAAGACTAACATTTGTGTTTCTTTTGTTCACCACTCTTTCTCTAACACCCAGAACAACTCTAATTTTATTAAATGAATGAAATAATAGTTGAAACAATGACATAGATATGCATTCAAATTATAATAATAGTGAGATTGATTGACTGCATGCTGTGTGTCAAGAGCTGTTCTAAGTGTTCTATCTGTATTCGTTGTGGTTTGTGATCTGAAGGAAAGTCACTCAGTCCTATAACAAGATAACCTAACCTAGTTTGAGGGGTCAGAGAAGACCTCCCCTATGATTTGAAGTGTTGTGACTGGAATAACCAGACTCAACCTGAGTGCTCTGATATTAGAGGCAGTTTATTAGCCGGCAGCTGTCCTTCCAAAGGAGCAGCCCTGAAACATAAAGATACAAGGGTTTTAAGCCCAAAATCTCATTCTTCATTCTGTCTAAATCACAAAGGTTTAATATTTCTTCTATTCTCTACCTGTCAACCTAAAGGTGGGTTGTGCAAGCGGGGGTACAGAAGCAGAAAGCGTACTGTTAAAATGTTAGGTTCCCATGGGCAACTGTTAGGTTTCCAGGAGTAATAGTCAAACAATAACTTTTCAAGCAAGCAGGTGTCCAGAAGCGAGACATGGTGATTAGCATGTAGGCTCTTAACCTTAACCCATTACTACATCTTTGTGACCCTTTCAGTAGCACATCATCACACTGGACTCTCAATTCTGTTCCACTGGTCTGTGTATCTGTTTTTTCTGCCAATACCATGCCATTTTGATTATTGTTGCTTTATAGTATAATTTGAAGTTGGGCAGAGTAATACTTCTAGCCTTGCACTTTTTTCTCGGGATTTCTTTGGCTATTCACGATATTTTGTCCTTCCATACAAATTTGATGATTTTTTGTTCTATTTCTTTAAAATGGAATTTTTTTGGGGATTGCATTAAATCTGAATAATGCCTTAGGTAATAGGTCATTTAACTATGTTTAGTCTTTTAATCCATAAACATGGAATATCTTTCAATTTTTATTTGTCTTCTTCAATTTCATTTAATAGAGTCTTATAGTTTTTATTATATAAGGTCCTTTATATGTTTCATTAGGTTTATTCATTCTTAGGTATTTGATTCTTTTTTGTTGCAATTGCAAACGGAATTGTTTTTCTTTTTTTTTTCTGATAATTCACTATTAGAATATAAGAATGGTATGGATTTTTTAACATTGATTTTGTATCCTGAAACTTAACTGTATTTGTTTATTATTTCTAGCAGTGTTCTTGTGGAGTCTTTAGGGTTTTCTGTATAGAGAATCATGTTATCTGCAAATAGTGACAGTATGACTTCTTCATTTTCTGTTTGAATGCATTTTATTCCTTTTCTGTCATGATTACATTCACTAGGACCTCCAATGTTACATTGAATGACAATGGTGATAGTGCACAGATTTGTCTTATTCCTTATCTTAATAGAAAGGTTTTTAGTTTTTCACTATTAAGTATAATGTTAGCTGAGGTTTTGTCTTTTATGGCCTTTACTATGTTGAAGTACTTTCCTTCTATACTTATTTCATTAAGTGTTTTGATCATAAATGGTTGCTGTATCTTGTCAAAGGCTTTCTCTGCATCTTTTGATAAAGATCACATGGTTTTATCCTTTAATCTATTTATGTGGTGTATCATGTTAATTGATTTACATTTGTTGAACCATCCCTGTGCCCCTAGGATAAAGACCACTAGATTGTAGTGTATAATCTTTTAAATATGTTGCTGTATTCAGTTCGCTAGTATCTTATTTAGGATTCTTGCATCTGTGTTCATGAGGCATATTGGTCTGTAGTTTTCTTTTTGGTATCAGGTTTTGGTATCAGGGTAATATTGGCCTCATAAAATGTGTAGGGAAGTATTGCCTCATCTTGGATCTTTTGGAAGAGTTTGAGGAGAATTGGTATTAAATCTTCTTTGAATGTTTGGTAGAATTAACTGGTGAAGCCATTTGGTTCTGAATTTTAACATTTTGGTAGGTTTCTCATGATTTCAATTTTCATACTGCTGATTAGTCTATTTAGATTTTATAGTTCATCCTGATTCAGTATAGAAAGATTGTATTTTCCAAATACTTGTCCATTTCTTATAGTTATTAAATTTGTGTTATTTACATTTTCATAGTATTCTTGTAAGATCCTTTGTATTTCTGCAGTGTCTGTCATGATTTCCCCTCTTTCCTCACTAATTTTGTTTATTTGAGTCTTTTTTTCTTTAGTGAGTCTAGCCAGGGATTTGCCAATTTTATTAAACTCCTCAAAGAACTATCTCTTTTTGCATTTATTTTTCTATTTTTCTATTGTTTTTTGTTTTGTTTTGTTTTCAATTTCATTTAATTTTGCTCTAATTTTGATTATTTATTTCCTTCTGCTGAATTTAGGCTTCATCTGTTCTTCCTTTTCTAGTTTTTAAAGATGAAGCATTAAGTTATTTATTAGGGCTCGTTCTTATTTTTGGAGGTAGGCCTGTAATGATATGAACTTTCCTCTTATAACCACTTTTGCCATGTCCCAGAAGTTCAGATATGTTGTACTATCATTATCATTTGTTTTTATGTATCTCTTGATCTCTATTTCTTCTCTGACCCAGTTATTCTTCATTAACTGGGTTTAATATCTATGTATTTGTGGTTCTTCCTGCTTTCTTTTTGCAATTGATTTCTGATTTCAAAGCATAATAATCAGAGAATATGTTTGGTATGATTTCAACCCTTTTATATTTGTTGAGGCTATCTCTGGATCCCAGTATGTGGTCAATCCTTGAGAATGTTCCATGTGTACTAGAGAAGAATGTATAAGCAGCTCTTTTGGGATGGAAGGCTCTGTAAATGTCAATTATGTCCAGTTGGACTAATATGTCAGTTCAGAATGTTATTTCCTTATTGATTTTCTGTTTGGATGATCAGTCCATACCCGACAGTGGGGTGTTTAGGTCCTCTACTATGATAGTGTTTTGGTCTGTTTCTCCCTTTAGTTCTGTTAGTAATTGGGAGCATAGATATTAATGAGTGTTATGTCTTCTTGGTGTATGATTCCCTTTATCATTATGAAGTGTCCCTCAGTATCTTTCTTTAACTTTTCATTTTAAAGTCTATTTTATCCAATATTAGTACCACTACTCCCACTTTTCTCTGAATGCCATTTGCTTGGATTAGCATTTTCCAGCCTTCCACTTTGATACTATATTTGTCTTTGGAACTGAGATGTATGTCCTCGAGGCAGAATATGATTGAATTTTGTTATTTGCAACAAAATTCTGCAACTCTGTGTCTTTTTCTTGGTGAGTTTAGTCCATTTACATTTAAGGTGATTTTTTCATAGCTTTTTTTATAGCTATGTTATCTTTTATTTTCTGGTAGTTCAATGTTCTTATTTTTTTCTTGTTATTGCATTTCTATAGTTATTTTAATTTGGTTGGTTTTTGTGTATTTTCTCTCTGGTCCTTCTTGTTTTATGTTATGTACTTCTGAAGCTTTGGTGTGGTTACTATTAATAATATGTAAAGGATAGTTACATATATACAGTAGTCCATTTTCTTCTGCATGTGTAGTCTATTTTCTTCTCCATTCCCCTTTGTGAATTTGGATCTTTGATTCTTCCTTTTTTCTGTTATTGTTCTCTCAAATTATCCCTATGTATGCTGAACATTCATTTTTAACTTGCAATAGCAATTCTCTTCTCACTGTTTAAGTTTATATACCCTGATCTTAATAAGGGTTGCTCTATTCTGCCTCTATCAGCCTGCTAATTGCCTTACTCATAGTTATGTATTTTTTTGTCATTTTGTTTCAGGTGAGCAAACCCCTTTCAGTATTTCCTGTAATACAGGCCTCATAGTGGAGAATTCCCTCAATTTTTGTATGTCTGGAAAGGTCTTTATTTCTCCTTCATATCTAAAAAAGGGCTTAGCTGGATATATTATTCTCAGTTTGTAATTCCTTTCACTTAATAGTTTGAATATTTGATTCCACTTTTTTCTTACTTGTAAGCTTTGTGCTGAGAAGTCTGATGATAGCTTAATGGGTTTTCCTATATAGGTTACTGTCTTCTTTTTCTTAGCTTTCCTGATAATTCTTTGTTATTCATTTTTGATAATTTTAATGTAATTGTCTTGGAAAGGCCTTTTTGAGTTGTAATAATTGGGTATTCTATCAGCTTCTTAGATTCCAAGCTCCAGCTTATTCCTTAGATTTTAAAAATTCTCATCAACTATTTGTCTGAATATGCTTTCTGATACCATCTCTATTTTCTTCTCTTCCTAGGATACCCATTATTCTTATGTTACATTTCCTTATGGTGTCTGCTAGTTCTTGTATTTCTCTTTCACTATTTTTTTATCCTTCAGTCTCTCTCTTCTTCTTTCTGAATTAGCTCTGGATTTCTGTCTTTAAAATCCTTTCCTCCTTCTGGTTAGTTCTATTTCTTAAGCTTGCTATTTTATTCTGCATTTCTTTTAATGTGTTCTTCATCTCCAGAAGTTCTATTTGGTTCTTATTTAAGGTTTCAATCTCCTTGCTAAAAAACACATTTTTTTCTAATTTCTTGAAATTGTTGAGTGGAATTATTTTGCATCTCATGAAGTTTTTTTTTCAGAAGTGCAATCTAGAATTCTCTGTCATTTAAATCATATATTTCTATGTCTTTAAGCTTATTTTCTGAAAATTTTCTCTTTTTTTCTGGTATTTGATGGACTATTTCTCCACTTGGGCATTAATGGGAGCATATTCTGTTTTTTTTTGTTTTGTTTTGTTTTTGTTTTTTTCTGAAGGAAGATTTATTAAATAGAGGTTTCTCTTTAGCTGGTTGATAGGTGTTTTTCTTTGATTTCCAGTAGGTGGCATCCAAGCCTCTTTGATCTCTGCTTTGAGGCTAATGTCTTTTTTTCCTCTCTAACAAATATTCAAGTAACAATTGCTACCCTTGATCCCAGCCCCTTTCAGTGGTTCTGACAAGATTTTTGTTTCAGTATCATTTGCTCAAATTCCCCTGGGGCTCTGTGGTGCTTAGTCTAGGAAAATATAGGATGGAGGGATGGAGGGAAGGCGCGCTCTGGGATGGTGGGTGGGGGTTGCTGCTAATCATTGTATTTCAGTACCCCGCTTCGCAACCAAGGCTGCTAAGACACAGCTATTGCCCCTCTGCACTTAGTTCTCATTCCACTTTTGGCCCTGATCCTTGGGCTCCGTTGGGTGAAACTCATAGATCCCTCAGGCTGGGCCATTAGGGGATCTGGCTGCAATTTCTCCCCCTCTCACCTCCCACAAGGAGCTCCAGCCGCATGAGGCAGCTTCACTGTTTCTCCCAGTTTCCCCTCCCCCCCCCCAGACTTCCATGGTTTCAACCTCTGGAAACTCATGCGCAGATCACTCACTCAGATGTGCTTATGTGCAGATTGGATGTTATTTGTTAAATTTTAGATTTTCAACTGATTGTTATTTCAAGGGGAGAGAACCGAGGACATCTCTCACTCTGCCATGCTTCTAACATGACCTCTGTTCTTTTTCAAGACTATTTTGATTATTCTTTGTCTCTTGCATTTCTTTATGAATTTTATGGTCATTTAAAAAAAAAGCCAGATAGGATTTTATAAGAATTGCACTAAATCTGTATATCAATATGAGGACTATTGCCATCTTAACAACATTATGTTTTTTAGTTCATGACCATATGACATCTTTTCATTTATTTAAACGTAAATTTCTTTCAACAATGTTTTGTAGTTTTTTGTTTAGAAGCATTACACTACTTTTTAAAAATATACTTTATTTTTAGAGCAGTTTTAGGTTAACACCAAAATTTAGCAGAAAGTACAGGGAATTCCCAAATACCCCCACACATGCACAGCCTCCTGCATTATCAACATCACACAAAACAATGATACATTTGTTACAAATGATGAACCTACATTAACACATTATTATTACTCATAATCTCTAGTATACATTAGTTCACTCTTGGAGATGTACTACCTATGGATTTTCATGAAAGTGTAATGAAATGTGTCCACTATTATAGTATCATGCAGAATAATTTCATTGCCCTAAAAATTCTCTGAGCTCTGCCTATTTACTCTTCCCTTTTCCCAAACCTTGGCAACCACAAAACTTTTTACTGTCTCTATAATTTTGCCTTTTTCAGAATGACGGTTTAATAATACAGTCTGTAGCTTTTTCATAGTGACTTCTTTCATGTAGTAATATGTATCTAAGATACTTCCATGTCTTTTCATGGCTTGATAGCTCATTTCGTTTTAGTGCTGAATCATATTCCATTGTCTGTACCAGTTCATTTATCCATTCACCTACAGAAAGACATCTTGGTTGCTTTCAAGTTTTTGCATTCATGAATAAAATTGCTGTGAACCATTTGCCAATTTTTGTGTGAACATTGGTTTTCAACTCATTTAGGTAAATGTGAAGGAAGTTGATTGCTAGATCTTATACTGCTTTTTAAAATTTACTTTCAAGTATTTTATTTTTTTGATGCTATTACAAGAAGAATTGTTATTCTTACTTTCATTTTTGAATTGCTCATTGTCAACATAAAGAAATATAATTGAGTTTTGTATATTAATTTTATATATTGAAAATTTGCTGAACTCGTTTATAATTCTCACAATTTTTAGTTGATTTATAGAATTTTTATAAAAAAATAATTATATGAGTTTCAAGTATACAATTAACAGTTTGTCATATATGATATGACAAACTGATATTATATATATTGCATTGTGTGTTCACCAGATTTTTAATGTATTGGATCATGCCATCTGCAAAATTTTTAATGTATTGAATCATGCCATCTGCAAATAGAAATAGCTTTTAGTTCTTCCTTTCCAACCTAGATTCTAATTCTTTCTTTTTCTTGCCTGATTTCCATGGCTAGAACTTATAATATTCTGAATAGAGGTGGCAAGAGCAGACATTTTTGTCTTTTTCCTGATATTAGAAGGAGAACATTTACTTTTATGATGATAGCTGTGGTATTTTACCTAAAATGTCATCACCAAACCCAAGGTTACCTAGATTTTCTCCTGTGTGGTCTTTTACAAGTTATATGATTTTGTTTTTACATTTAGGTCTATGATCTACTTTGAGTTTATTTTTGTGAAAGATGTAAAGTCTGTGTCTAGATACATTTTTTTTTGCATGTAAACATGCAATTACTATAGCACCATTTGTTGAGAAGACTATTTTTTTCCATTGTATTGTCTTTGCATCTTTGTTGATGATTTGACTTTATTTGTGTAGATCTATTTCTGGGCTCTCTATTCTGTTCCATTGATCTATTTGTCTCTTCTTTTGCTAAAACCACACTGTCTTGATTAGTGAAGCTGTATAGTAAATCTTGAAGTCAGGTAGTATTAGTCCTCTGACTGTTCTTTTTTCATTGTTATGTTGTCTATTCTGAGCCTTTTGCCTTTTCTTATAAACTTTAGAACAGTTTGTAAATATCCACAAAATAATTTGGGGTTTTAATTAGGATTACATCAACTCCATAGATGGAGTCAGAAAGATTCGATATCTTAATAATATTGATTCTTTCAATCCATGAACATAGAATATCTTTCAATTTATTTAGATCTTTATTTTTCTTTGTCAGAGCTTTGTAGTTTTCACCATACATATCCTGTATATTTTGTTAGATTGATATCTAAGTAATTTTTTGGTGCTAATATAGATGATATTGTGCTTTTAATTCCGAAGTCCAGTTGCTGATATATAGGAAAGAAACTGACCTTTGTATATTAACATTGTATCCTACAACCTCGCTATAATTACTGATTAGTTCTAGATGTGTGGTTTTTTTTGTCTATTCTTTGAAATTTTCTATATAGGCAATCATGTCATCTGTGAACAATGGCAGTTTTATTTTTTCCTTACCAATCTGTATATCTTTTCTTGTCTTATCTTACTTCATTAGCGAGGACTTTGCAATTGAATAGGAATAGTGAGAGGGATATGCTTTTCTTGTTCTTTTTTATTCAGTTTTTCGTTAACCCCTACAGCACCCGGTATTTCTAGGTGGTCTCCCATCCAAGTACTAGCCAGGCCTGACCCTGCTTAGCTTCCAAGATCAGACAAGCTCGAACGCGTTCAGGGTGGCATGGCTATAAACATTATTTTCTTATTCTTGATCTTAGGGGAGAAGCATCTAGTTTATCACTATTAAGTATTATGTTACATGAAGATTTTTGTAGATGTTCTTTATTAAGAGGAATTTCCCCTATATGCCTACTTTGCTGAGAGTTTTATCATGAATAGCAATTGCGTTTTTGTCAAATGCTTTATATGCGCCAAACAATATGATTATATGATCATATGTTTATGGGATGTGTTACATTAATTGATTTTTGCATATTGAACCAGTCATATATCTGGAATAAATCTTGCTTAGTTGTGGTGTATAATTCTTTTTCTACATAACTGGATTTGATTTGGTAAAATTTTGTTGAGGATTTTTGCATCTATATCATGAGATGTGTTTGTCTGTAAATTTTTATTCTTGTTATGTCTTTCTCTAGTTTGTTATTAAGATAATGATGGCCTCATAGAATGAGTTAAGAAGTATTTCTTCTGCTCCATCTATTGAGTTTTTAATGTGTGCAACCATACTTCTAATTTTCAAAAATGCTAAACATTTTACTTTGAAATCATTCTATCATCTTTCTGCTTTAATTTTTAAATTTATTTATAATTTAGCCACATATGTACACATAAAAAACATAAATGTGGTTATATATACATGCCCCCCTTTTTAGTGCAGTCTATTTTTTCTTTACCTTTGTACTTGAATTTCTCACTTCCTTTTCTAAATACAGCCTCTTCATTAATCCATTAAACAATCCAATGTGTCTTTCCATATTTTTGTTTACTTTTCTATAATACTTTACAGATAGATATACACATGCATGTATATATATATATATATATATATATATATATATATATATATATACATATTCAAGTTTTTGCCATTGATACTAAAATGATATCATATTAATGATGCTTTTCTATATCTTGTATATTGCATGTAATGATAACCTTATGTGAATGTCTCCAAGTAAACATGTATAGTTTTAACTCATTCTTTTAAATGATTATATAATATTGTGATATATATTATACTTTATCCCTTCTTGTTTTGGTGAACCTTGATTTTGTTTCCAGTACTACTGTAATAATTTTTGCACATATGACTTGTGCTTATATTTCTATGAACTAGGTATCCAAAAATTAGATTAATGAGTCCAAGGGTATCTGTGTGTGTATACATGTATATGTATATGTATATATACAGGGGTATCTGTGTGTGTGTACATGTACATGTATATGTATATGTATATATACACACATATATATAAATACACATATATATAGTTTTATAGATCATTTCACAAGTTTTGACTTATAAGTCTCAAAAGTCTTAATACCAGATTTTTACCTCCAATGTATATGAATAACCTTTTTTTCACATCCTTGCCCATAATTGTATTATAATTCTTAATGTTGGCCAATCTCATGTATGTAAACTAGTAACCTCATTATTTTTTTTAATTTGCATTCAGTTAATTACTATAAAATTTAGCTTCCTCCACCCAATATTTATTGATTCATTGGCCATTTAGGTTTGCTATGCTGTGAATTCCTGATTCTTATCTTTTTCTTATTTTTGAAAAAATTTTAGAGTGTCTTTTTTTAGTCAATTTGTAAGAGTAGTTTCTATTAATTTGTATATTAACTGTTGTCATATTTATTAAAACATATTTCCTAATTTGTTATTTGTTTGTATATTAATATCTTTGTCAAACAAAAATATACAATTTGCATATTATCAAATATATCAATCTTTATTTTTTTACCTTCAGATTTTCCAGTGTAGATGATTTTTCTGACTCCTATATTGTACATAGATTTTCTTTTCTTGCAATCTTCATATTGTTTTACTTTCTATATTTAACTTTTTATCTGGATTCTATGATATACAGTATTGTACATGCTATAATGTTATACCCAACTTTGAGTCTCCATGCGTACCAAGGAGCCAACACCTATGTAAGAACAAGAGGGATTTTATTTGCAGGCTCGAGCCGGGCCGAACACCGATACACTGATGCGGCAGTGGAAGTGTCGGCCCCGACTTACAGTTCCAAAGGGTTTTTAAAGGGTAAAACCATAAGCAGGTGAGTACAGCAGTGGTGTTACAGGTTTGGTGAGTTTATTTTAACCTTTAGTTGGATTGGTTAAGCTTCGAACTTGGCAGGTGGGACTTATAGATCTTTGATTGGCCAATTGTTGGGTGGGGTGACTCTTAGTCAGTTGGTGGTTTTTCTTGTTATTCCACTTAAGTTCAAAATGGAGGGTTTGTATTTAAGATGGAGTCACTCTGGTTCTACAATAAGATGGCAGTTCAATTATATTAATAGTCAGTTATACTGTAAATTCAACTAACACCTTTATTTTATATTATTTTGTATACATATATAGGTATTTATAAAATTACGTTGGCATTATAGTGTATTGATAATCACTAAGGCAAGTCTTCTCACTATTTCTTTTTTGTAATTTCCTTGCATTTTCTTGCTTATTTATTTTTCATATAAATTTATATTATTTTATTCAACTCCAAAAGGATAAATCCTGTGTATTCTAGTTACTATTGAATTAGTTATATTTTAATTTTGGAAGACTTGATCTTTTAGGATATTAATTAAATATTTTCATCAAAGAACATGGTTTATCTTTCTAATTGCTCAGATTTTTTTCATCTTTGCATAACATTTTATCATTTTTTAATATAATTCTGCTTCTCTTATTAAATCTATTTCTGCTTATCTTATATTATTTCACTATAATGAATGGAATGTTTTTTCCACTTCCTACTTCTTTTCTCCTTAACTTAGCTGTTTGCATTTAAGCCTTACTCTGAGAATCTTGTTTTAAATATTGCCAAATTTTCATATTATTGGTCACTTTGGGAGGTGGTGATAAAACTTAAATCACTGAGTCATATAGTTCAATTCCTACCTGGAGAAAACTAGGTAAATTTATCCAAACTATCTGAACATCCTCTGCTGTATGTCTTTCATTTGCCCCTTTAGATCCATTCCGCACCCTTTTGCACCCTGCTCTGTGCCCCAGGATGTGACCTTGTCCCCTGGCTTCTGAATGAACTCATCTAGTGGGAAGCCCTGGCAGGAGATCAAAGGGTAGAAGACTGATGTTGTGATATTTATGCCATTCAGCTCCCTTTCTGATATTTATGCCATTCAGGCTCATCACTGACTGGCTACACCCTTCAAATGAAGATCTGAGCTTCTGTATAGTGGCCCTCAACACACAGCCCTCTTTATCTTGGGAGATACAGGAATGCATCACTTAACAATAGGATTATATTCTAAGATATGTGGCATTAGGTAATTTCATTGGTGTGCAAATAAGATAGAGTACACTTAGACAAACCTAGATGGTATAGCTTACTACATACTTAAGCTGTATGGTATAGCCTATTGCTTTTAGGCTACAAACCTATTTAGCATGTTACTGTATTGAATACTACATTGAATAGTCTATTGTAACACACTAGTATTTGTGTATCTAAACATATCTAAACATAGAAAAGGTACAGTTAAAGTATAGTATAAAAGGTGCAAATTGGTACATCTGTATAGGGCACTTACCATGAATGGAGCTTACAGGACTGGAAGTTACTCTCAATGAGTCTGTGGGTCTGTGGTGAGTGAATGTGAAAGACCTAGGACATTCCTGTACACTACTGTAGACTTTATAAACACTGTCCTATAAGCCCTCTTCTTGCTTTCTTCTGACAAAGTCAGAAATAGACATTGAAGTTGTCAGTACTGTTTCATGAATAGGGATATGGTCTAGATTGATTAGAGATATCAAAGAGAAATTGAGTAGGTAAAGCATAGATCACCACAATAGTGACTGTCAGGAATAAGTGAAAGGTGGCCTGAGGATCAGTAGGAATAAGAAATTAGGATGGAGAGATAAAGGAACATAAATTATTGTTATGGAAATGTGGTTTTGGCTGTTGGGCCAGATTAAAGAACTTTTGGTAATAATAAAAAGATGGTGTTTAACATGGAGAGAGTGTCATTCTGAGGACTCAATATTTTAACTTTGGAAATTTGTTTTTGGTCCCATTAACTCAATTTGGCACAAAGGGCTCTCTCTGGCACTGAATTAATGAAAGAAATCAAACATATCTATGCTTTACATCACTACAACCTGAAAATATTTCCAAAGTACAGGAACAGGTTGGCTCTACACTACCACAAAAAGTTTTCACTGAAGTGGCAGTGGCACTAAACACTTGTTAAGGTAGCCCCTGTGGACCTCCATATTTGTACAGAATCTTAGCTATTCAACAAAGAATTTACAGCAATATATTCTGAAGAGCATCAAGCAAGAACTGGGAGAGCTGTAGCATCTCTGAATATGTAGTGCTGTGGGAACAGGCTCCTCTGTGCTGAAACAGGTCAGTGGCTTACTGATTGAGATGTAATCTGTACACTCAAAATTGAGGTGCTGTGAGGGAGAAAGAATCTATTACCAAGCTCCACAGGTAATGTTCCCATCAGAGAAAAAGGAACTCCTCCTGAAGAAATTCTTCTACTTCTTATAGGAAATTCAGCTCCATTATAATCTTATGGAACCACTATTATATATGCAGTCTACCATTGATCAAAATGTCATCATGTGGAATGTGACTGTATATAATTTCTTTCCCTTCACACTTTCAGGCTCAGAATTGACAAATAATTCATCAGTTACTAGCCAGGTGATACTGATTATTCTTTTTGTTTTTCCTGTATTTATGCCTATACCTTTGTCATTAGTTCCTTTATTAAACTCTTAAAATTATCTATTTTGAGTGTCATCTTTTTCCTGCTGCTGCACTAATTCATGCTCATAACCGCAATTATTATTTCTTCATTTATCCTTGTACAGTCTAATTCTGGAGACTCAGAGTAACTTAGATGCACTCGATGGGTAAAAGCTTTTGGGTTACCTTAAATTAACATAGTTTGGGATGTCTAAGAGGGAGCGCATATTACATGATCTGAGATGTTTGCCTAAACCTTCCTTCTAAGCCAAGACTATAAAGCTATAACTCTACTCAGGAAATTTTTATTATCTAGACTGTATAGGATACTCTTTCCAGGCTCCATAATTTTCTTTACCCACAGAACTAAATTCACTCCTCTCTAACAGACTGGAATGCATGCACAAAGCTGAGTAGGATTCAACTTTGCTTTCTTATTCTTGATGCATTGCAAAAGACAAGTACTGTTACTTTATTCATTCTCTCTCTCTCTCCCCCGCCTGACCTTTCTATTTTAAATTCTCTCACAAGATTCAAATTTTTCATGTAATTTTCCAAGTATAGGTGTAGTAGGAAATTCTATACAAATTCAAAAACAAATTAGGATTGTGTGGTGTGAAAAAAATCTTCTCAGGTATGAGATCTATTCTAATATGTGTCATTACTAGCCATTGTGACTATATGCCATTTATCCTCTTTTAATCTGTTTCCTAATTTATGAAATGAGATCATTTTTCCCTGCCTGCTCTACAATATATGATAGTATTTAAGGAATTTTAAAGTGATATACCTAATTTGTGTATGTGTGAAAAATGGTGGCAAGGGCAGAATCCTGTTTTCAACTTGCTCATCATGTCCTTTAATATGATGGCAAATGGACATTGGTTTAAACTAAGTGATCCCTTTCCCATGATTCAGACCAGCCATTGATTTATTCTCAATATAGAAAACTGTTATTATTTTTATTTTATTTTTGTCATTTTAGTTGACAAACCTCCAATGAACACAATAGAATCACTATTTTAACCAAAAAACATTTAAAAATGTTAAACCCAAAAGGATTTTGCTGACAAGAATTCCATGGGCCTTTTTCATGACTGCCTTTGAAGAATGCAGTTGGAGATAACTCAGGGAAATTCAGCATAGGAAAGACAGGGACACATCCCTTTCAGAGGTTGCAGTTTCAGAATGATGGCAATGGATTAAGCTCTACAAAGGGGATGAACCATAAATGTGACAGGAGCTCTGATATGAAGGCAAACTCTGTGTCATCATATGATCCATTTTGTGAGAAAGCCCCATAACCCTAGTTTTGAGCCCAATTCAGAGTATATAAGATACATAAAAGCTCTGAACACAGAGAAACATTATGAATGCAATAAGTAGTAAAAGTTTCAACAGAAGTGCACATCTTATTAGACATAAAAACATTCATACTAGGAAGAATCCTTATAAATGTATCCAATGTGAGAAAACCCTCAGATAGAGGTCATCTTTATTAGGCATCAAAAAACTCATGGCAGGGGAAAGCCTTGTAAGCGCAATCGCATTTATTTGGAGCTGACATGTTATTCAACATCAGAAAAGTCATAGTGGAGAAATACTCCATAGTGGAGAAGTACAATGAATATATAAATCTTTTAGTCAGAGTTCATACCTCATTGGACATCAGAGAATTTATAGTCATCAGAAACCCTATTTGTGTAGCCAATGTGGAAAAAATTTCAGATGAAGATCTGATCTTAATGACCATTAGAATATTTATAATGGAGAAAAGCCTTATGAATGCAATAAATGTGGTCAAGCCTTTGTGGGGAGATCTCACTTTATTATCTATCATCAAATTACACTGGAGGAAACCCCTAGGAGAGCAGCAATGTGAAAAGGCCTTCAGTTGGAAATCTCATCTTGTTTGACATCAGAAAATTCATAATGGAAAATCTTTGACTATGACATAGAATAGGTTCCAATCAGAGTCTAAGTTTGTGGGATAAGCAATTATTGGTCTCTAGAAGCATTTTGAAGTGGGTGAAATTGTAAAAATGCAGATGAAAGCAGTATTTAACTAACACTGATCATAATGAATAAAAACCTACAAATATTAATAATTATTCGGTATTCAAGTATATAAAAATAGAGAAAAAACTGAAGTCATATTTACAGGTTTGTTAGGTTTCAGATAATCCAAAGATGAGTCAGATTTATAATAGACTGTAAAATTCTTTTTTTAAATTAAGTTTATTGGGGTAACATTGGTTAATAAAATTATATAACTTTCAGGTGTACATCATAATTTGATATCTGTATATTCTATTCTGTGTTCACCACCTAAAGTCCAGTTTCCTTCAGCTACCATACATTTGATTCCTTTACCCACTTCATGATCTCCCTGCTCCCATATATTTGACCTCCTTTACCCCATCTAACTTCCTCCTCCTCCCCCATTCCCTACTGTCTGGTAACCACTAGTCTATAGTCCTTGTCCACGAGTCTCTCTTTGTCCTGTTCATTTGTTGCTTTAGGTTTATATCCTGCATATAAGTGATATCATGTGATTTTCAACTTGTTCTGTCTGGATAATTTTGCTTAGCATGATTATCCTGAGGTTCATTCATGTTGTTACAAGTGGCAGTATTTCATGTCTTCTTATGACTGAATAATATTCCATTGTATATATGTACCATAGCTTCTTTAGCCAATCATTTATCATAGGGCATTTCAGTTGCTTCTATATTCTGGCCACTGTGAATAATGCTGCTATAAACATCGGTGTGTAAATATCTTTTAATATATGGGTTTTCAAGACTTTGGGTTAAATACCCAGTAGAGGGATTGCTGGATCATATGGTAGATCAATTCTTAGTTTTTTGAGGAACCTCCATACTGTTTTCCATAATGGCTCTACCAATTTGCAGTGCAAACAGCAGTGTATGGGGTTCCTATTACTCCACATCCTCTCAAGAATTTGTTATTACTAGTCCTGTTGAATATACCTATTATACCAGGTGTGAGATGGTATCTCATTTTGGTTTTGATTTGCATTTTCCTAATAGCTAGTGATGTTGAGCATCTTTTCAAATATTTGTTGGACATTTGTATTTACTCTAGAGAGAAGTGTCTGTACAGGTCCTCTGCTCATTTTTTGATTGGCTCATTTATTGTTTGTTGTTGTTGTTGTTGTTATTGAGTTGTATGAGTTCATTGTATATTTTGGATATTAGGCCCTTATTGGAGGTGTTGCTTGCAAATATATTTTCCCATTTGGATGGTTGTCTCTTTACCTTGTTCATGCTTTCTTTTGCTGAGCAAAAGCTTTTTAGTTTGATATAGTCCCATTCATTAATTTCATCTTTTACTTCCCTTGCTTTTGAGGTCAAATTCATAAAATCCTCTTTAAGTCCAAGATCCTTGAGTTTAGTTGCTATGTTTTCTTCTATACATTTTGTTGTTTCAGGTCTTATATTCAGGTCCTTAATCCATTTTGAGTTAATTTGGGTGTGGAGTGATAGACAAACAGTCTAGTTTCATTCTTTTGCAGGTAGCTTTCTGGTTTTCCTAGCACCATTGATTAAAGAGGCTTTCCTTTCTCCTCTGTGTGTTTTTGGCCTTTTTGTTGAAATTATTTGCTCATATAAATATGAGTTTACTTCTGGACTCTTAATTCTGTTCCACTGGTCAGTGTTTCTGTTTTGCTGCTAATACCATGCCATTTTGACTATTGTTGCTTTGTCGTATAATTTGAAGTCAGTCATAGTGATGCATCCAGTTTTGTTCTTTTTCTCAGGATGGCTTTGGCATTTCACGGTCTTTTGTCTTTCTATATAAATCTGATGATTTTTTGTTCTATTTCTTTAAAAAATGCCAATGGGATTTTGATGGGGATTGCATTAAATCTGTATAATGCTTTAGGTAATGCGATCATTTTAACTATGTTGATTCTTCCAATCCAAGAACACAGAATATCTTTCCATTTCTCTGTATCTTCTTTGAGTTCTTTTAATAGGGTCTTATAGTTTTCATTACATAGGTCCTTCACATGTTTTGTTATATTTATTCCTCAGTATTTTATTCTTTTTGTTGTAATTGCAAAAGAAATTATTTTTTCTACTTCTTTTTCTGACAACTTATAATAAGAGTATAGGAACGCCATGGATTTTTGATCATTGATTTTGTATCCAAAAACTTTACTGTATTTGCTTCTTGTTTCTAGTAGTGTTCTTGTGGAGTCTTTAGGGTTTTCTGTATAGAGAATCATGTCATCTGCAAATAGTGACAGTTTTAATGCTTTGTTTTCTATTTGTATGCCTTTTATATCTTTCTCTTTTCTAATTGCACTCACTAGGACCTCCAATGTTATATTGAATAACAGTGGCAATAGTGGACAGCCTTGCCTTATTTCTGATCTTAGAAGGAAGGTTTTTAGTTTCTCAGCATTAAGTATAATGTTTACTAATGGTTTGTCATAGATGACCTTTATTATATTAAGGTACTTTCCTTCTATACCGATTTTGTTAAGTGTTTTGATCATAAATGGATGCTGTATCTTGTTGAAGGCTTTTTTTTTGCATCTATTGATATGATCATATGATTCTTATTTTTTAATTTGTTTATGTCATGTATCACATTAATCAATTTGAGTATGTTGAACCATCCTTGTTTCCCTGGGATGAAGCCCACTTGACTGTAATGTATAATCTTTTTAATATGTTGCCGCATTTGGTTTGCTAGTATCTTATTTAGAATTTTTACATCTGTGTTCTTGAGAGATATTGGTCTGTAGTTTTCTTTTTCATGTGCTATCTTTATCAGATTTTGGTATCAGAGTAATGTTGGCCTCATAAAATGAGTCGGGAAGTATTGCTTTCTCTTAGAATTTTTGGAAGAGTTTGAGAAGAATAGGTATTAAATTTTCTTTGAATGTTCGGTAGAATTCACTGGTGAAGCCATTTCATTCTGGACTTTACTTTTTGGTAGGTTTTTGATGATTGTTTTAATTTCCATACTGCTGATTGGTCAGTTAGGTTTTCCATTTCTTGATACAGTCTAGAAAGATTATATTTTTTAAAGTACTGGTCCATTTTTTCTAGGTTATTATATTTGGTATTATATACTTTTACATAATATTTTTGTTTGCACCTTTGTATTTCTGCAATGTCAGTTGTAATTTCTCCTCTTTCATCCCTGATTTTGTTTATTTATGTCTTTTCTCTTTTTTCTATAGTGAGTCTAGCCAGGGATTTGTCATTTTCATTAACATTCTCAAAGAACCAGCTCTTGGTAGCTTTTATTTTTTCTATTGTTTTGTTTGTTTATTTGTTTTCAATTTCATTTATTTCTGCTCTAATTTTGATTATTTCTTTTCTTCTGCTGACTTTAGGTTTCATGTGTTCTTCCTTTTTTAATTTTTAAGGTGAAGTATTAGGTTGTTTATTTGGGCTTGTTCTTATTTTTGGAGGTAGGTCCATAATTATAGGAACTTTCCTCTTATGACTGCTTTTCCCATGTCCCGAAAGTTTTGACATATTGTACTATCATTATTATTCATTTCTATCTATCTCTTGATCTCTCTTTTTATTTCTTCTCTGACCCAGTTATTCTTCCATAGTATGTTGTCTTTTCTACATGAATTTTTGATTCTTACTGCTTTCTTTTTGCAGTTGATCTTTAGTTTCAAAGCATTATGATCAGAGAATATGGTTGGTATGATTTTAGCCTTCTTATATATGTTGAAGCTATCTCTATGTCTCAGCATGTGATCAATTCTTGAGAATGTTCCATTCGCACTAGAGAAGAATGTATAAGCAGCTGTTTTGGAATAGAAGGCTCTGTAAATGTCAATTATGTCCAGTTGGTCTAATGTATCATTTAAGGATGTTATTTCCTTATGGGTTTTCTGTTTGATCAGTCCATATCTGACAGTGGGGTATTTAGGTCCCCTCCTATGACAGTGTTTTGGTCTATTTGCTTTACATATTTCAGGGCTCCCTGATTGGAAGCATAGATATTAATAAGTGTTTTGTGTTCCTGGTGCATGATTTCCTTTACCATGATGAAGTGTCCCTCAGTATCTTTCTTTACCTTTTTTTTTATTTTGAAGTCTATTTCTTCTGATATTAGTACCGCTACTCTCACTTTTCTCTGAATGCCATTTGCTTGAAATATCATTTCCACCCTTTTACTTTGAATCTGTATTTGTCTTTGGAGCTGAGATGTGTCTCCTGGAGGCAGCATATCCTTGGGTTTTGTTTTTTGATCCAATGTGCAACTCTGTGTCTTTTTATTGGTGAGTTCAGTCCATTTACATTTAGGGTGATTATTGAAATATGAGGTCTTCTTATAGCCATTTTATCTTTTGCTTTCTGATAGCTCAGTGTTTCCATTGCTTTCTTGTCCCTTTGTTTCTATTTTCTCAATTTTGGTTGGCTTTTGTGGGTTTTGCCTCTGGTTCTTCTTGTTTTATGTTATATACTTCAGTTCTGAATCCTTGTTCTGTGGTTATCATTATGAATATGAAAAGTATATATACATAGTCACTCATTTTCTTCTGTGTGCATCTTATTTTCATTCCCCTTTGCGAGTGTGGATCCTTTAATCCTCCCCTTTTCAGTCATCATTATCTCAATTTGTTCCTATGCATGCAGAACGTCCATTACTACCTTGCTATATCAATTCTCTTATTATTATTTAAGCTTATAATGTCCTGTTCTTAGTAAAAATTGCACTTCTCTGCGACTATTTACCTGATAGTCACTTTACTTCTAATAATGTATTTTTCTTTTTTCATTTTGTTTTAGGTGAGCTGAACTCTTTCATTATTTCCTGTAATGCAGGCCACTTAATGAAGAATTCCCCCTATTTTTGTATGTTTGGAAAGGTCTTCACTTCTCCTTCATATCTAGAGAAGAGCTTAGGTGGATACATTATTCTAGCTGATAGTTTCTTTCACTTAATAGTTTAAATATTTGATTACATTACTTTCTGGTTTGTAAGGTTTGTGCTGAGAAGTCTGAGGATAATCTAATGGGTTTTCCTTTATTAGTTACTGTTCTATTCTCCTTGGCTGCCCTAAGAATTCTATCTTTGCTGTTAATTTTTGATAATTTTAATACAATGTGTCTTGGCGAAGGCCTTTTTGGGTTGAGATAATTGGGTGTCCTGCTGATTTCTTGTATTTCAAGCTCCAGCTCATTCCTTAGATTTGGGAAATTCTCGTCAACTATTTGTCTGAAAATGCTTTCTAGTTCCTGTTCCCTTTTCTTGCCTTTGAGAATGCCCATTATTTTTATGTTTCCTCTCCTGATGGTGTCAGCTAGTTCTTTTATTATTTTGCTCTTTCATTATTTTTCATTCTTCGGTTTCTCTCTTCTACTTTTGGACTTCTTTCTAGATTTCTGTCTTCAATATCACTGATCCTTTCCTCCATTTGGTCGACTTTATTTCCAAAACTTGCTATTTCATTTTTCAACTCTTGCAGTATGTTTTTTATTTCATCTCCAGAAAATCTATTCTGTTCTTTTTCAGGGTTTTAATCTTCTTCCTCTGCTCATCTAGTTGTTTTTCAATTCCTGAAATTATTGATATGACTTGTTTCAGAACTCACTGAGTTTTTTCAGAAGTACTGTCTGAATTCTGTCATTTAAGTTGCATATTTGTATGTCTGTAAGCTTATTTTCTAGAGTTTTTTCTCTTTATTTCTGAGATGCCTTGTCACCTTGATTGTTCATGGTGTTTAATGGACTATGTCTCCACCTGGGCATTAATGGAAGTGTATTCTGCTATTTTTCCAGAAAGAAGATTTATTATATGAAGGTCTCTCTTTAGCCTGCTGCAAAGAAACTGCTTTTCTTTTGGTTTCCAGTAGGTGGTATCTAAGCCTCTTGGATCCCTGCTTTAAAAAAAGCCTTAATAATGTCTTTTTAATTTTCTTGTAGATATTTAATTATTCTCGCTACCCTCAGTTTCAGTCTCTGTTCATGTCAGCGACTGTCTTGGTAGCATTTGCTCAGATTCCTCTGGGGCTCTGTGGTGATTGGTCTTGGAGGGTATGGGGAGAGGAACCCCCTATGTTGGGGGTTGGAGGCTGTGTCTTAGCCCCAGTTTTGCAACAATGGCTTGTTAAAATCAACTGCTGTTTCTCTGCCATCCAGACCCCCTTCTCTGCTTTCTGCCCTGATGACTGGGCCCTATTGCCAGCTGTGTGGAACTCACAGCACTCCCAGGAAGAACTGTTTAGGGAAGTCACCACACTTTCCCCTCCTCCTGCAGAGATCTCTAGCAGCTGCAAAAGGCAGTTTTATTTCTCCCAGTCTACCGCCCGACACCTGGGGTTCTGACCTGTGTTTCTGACCTGTGGTAACTCTTATGCACAGATCCCATGCTCGATGTGCTGGTGTGCAGTTTGGGTGTTTTCTGTTGAGTTTTAGATGTTCAGCTTATTGTTATTTAAAGGGGAGAAATCTGGAGACATTTCTCATTCAACCATGTTTTCACTGATTCTCCAATTTAATTCTTTTTAAAGCACTAGCTCAGGAGTTTAAGAAGCCATCAGGGGATGTGGAGAGGTGGAGGGTAAAGCAGTTACAGGCCCAGCTGCTGCCCAAGGATGTGAATGAGCAGATCAGCAATACTGACTGTTAACTGTAAAATTCTAATATGCTGATTCATATGTTTGTTACCAAAGTAAATGCTATTTGTTGTTCCTTTTTAGAGGCAACATAGCCTCTATCACATATCTTTCACTTACCACCTCTGAAATCATAGATATATCTGCTGACCTCTTTGAGCATCAGCACCTGATCTGTAAAATGGGAATAACAACACCGATCAATATTGAGAAGATTAGACAAGTTTCTTTTTATGAAAAATTCCCAATATAATACTTGGCACATAGAACATGTTCAAGTAGAACAAAATATAATGTCCCAAATTCTCTCATCCTGCAACTGCCAAAATTCACATTATGGGAATATCTAAAAATTGAATAAATGAATATTGCATAATTTTTATTGTCACAGAACTGGACAAAAGCACTCTTTGCTTCATAATAGTCCCTCACTCCCATTGCTATAAGGATGGCCCAAACTCCTTAGCATAAAATATGAAGCCTTTTAGGATACATTTTCTTTATATTTCACCCATATCTATCTCTGAGTCCTACACCTCTACCCAAACCTTGAACCAAGAATCATACAGAACATTCCAGTTATCTGAGAGCATCACATTTTCTCTTATATCTGGGTACTTAAAATGCTCTTTCTTATACCTCGAAATGATCATCACTGTACTAATTCCTATTTGTCTTTCAAACAGTTCATATGCCATTTGCTCAAGAAGCCTCCTCTAGCCTCCTGATGGGCTGGCTAGGTTAGATGCTCCATTTCTGTGCTTTCATAGTGCTCAAGTGTTTTATTGCTATCCTTATGCTATTCATATTGTTGGAATAATCTGTTTACTCAATTCTCTCTTCCATCTCTCTGAGCTCCTTGAGGAAAGCAGATTTTACAGGTTATAAAATCCACAGAGTCTAGTATATAGTAGGTGTTGAATAAATGCTTGTCCACCACTTATTGTCAATACAAATGTGACTGTTTAGTGAAGTGAAACATTTTTTTTAATATTATTGTGATAAGAACACAATATTATTCTATTAACTATCCTATTAACTAATTTCAAGTGTACATTATTGTTGACTTTAGGTACAGTGTTATATAGTAGATCTCTACAGCTTATTTATTTTAATAAATTAAAACTTTCTACTTGTTGATTAATAACCCTATTTACTCTTTACTTCCAGCCCCTGATAACCAACATTTCAATTTGATTTTATGAGTTTGGTTATTTTAGGCACCTCATATAGTAGAATCATGCAGTACTTATCTTTTTCAGTCTGGCTTATTTCACTAAGCATAATGTCTTCAGAGTTCATGCATGTTGTCAGATATTGCAGAGTTTCTTCTTTTTATGGAAGTATTCCATTGTATGCATATGTATATGCCACATGTCCTACCTTCATGGTCTGCCTTCATTCTTTTATATGTGGATATCCAGTTTTCCCAAAAACATTTGTTCAAGAGAATGTCCTTTCCCCATTGAATAGCCTTGGCATTTGGTCAATTGACCATATATATGAGACTTTATTTCTTACTCTATTTTATTACATTGATCTATATGTGTTTTTATGCCATGACCACACTGTTTTAATTACTGCAACGTTCTAGTAGCTTTTGAAATCAAGAAGTGTGAATTCTCCAGCTTTGTTCATCTCTTTCAAGATTATTTTGGGTATTCAGGATCCCTTGAGAGTTCGTATGAATTTAAAGGAGGATGTTTCTGTATCTTCAAAAGAATGTCATAGTATTTTGATAGGTATCACATTGAATCTACAGAACACTTTAGGTATTATTGGCATCTTAATATTATTAAGTCTTCCAACTCATGAATATGATATGTCTTTCTATTTATTTATGTCTTTTTAAATTACTTTCAGCATTTTTTTGTGGTGTTCAGTATATAAAACTTTCACTTCCTTGGTCAAATTAATTCCTATTTTATACTTTTTAATGCTATTTTTCTTGTTGAGTTTAGAGACTTTTTGTATGTTCCATTACTAATCCTTTGAAAGATATGTAGTTTGAAAATATTTTCGCTAAGGACATAGCTTTCCATTTTATCATTTTACCATGTTAAATGATAAATCATGTTAAGATGGTAAAATAACAAGCTACACCCTTGTTATTTGTTTCTATCTTTCTTTCTTTTTTTCTTTTGTTTGTTTCTTTCTTCTCCTAAGCTACTTAAGTCAGCACTGTTTTCCTCAAAACCTTCAGTGAATTTTTTTCATGCATTTCGAATATGGTTAGTTTCTTTTGTCTTGTCTGCATTCCATCCTGATAGTCCCGAATTCCTTTGTTCTAAAATTTTAGCTACATTAGGATTTACTCTTTATGCTCTCTCTAAAGATTTTGACAAATGCATAGTATCATGTAACCACCATTAAATTTCACAGTCTTAGTCTGCTCAGGCTGCTATAATAAAATAAAATACACAGGGTGGCTCAAACACAGACATTTATTTTTTGCAGTTCTAGAGGCTGGAAAACAAAGATCAGGGTTATATTGTGGTTGAATTCTAGATGAGAGCACTTTATGGCTTAAAGAGGAACTTCTAGCTATGTCCTCACTTGACAGTGAGAAATAGCTCTGAGTTTTCTCTTCTTATAAGCACACTAATCCTATTATGACAGCCATACCCTCATCTGACTTAATTAACTGCCACAAGCATTGCTTCTAATGACCATTACATTGAAAGTTAGACTTCAACATATACATTAATGCTGGGGGGAAACAAACATTTAATCCATAACATATGCATAATAGTTTCAATGCCCCAAAATATTGCTCGGCATTAACTATCCAAATCTCTATTCATGAACTCCTGAAAAGCACTGAAATCAGTTTATCATTTTCTATTTTTGCTTTTTCCACAATTTCTTATAATAGGATCACACAGTATATAGCCTTTGGAAACAGGCTTATTTCACTTAGCAATATGAATTTAAGATTACTCCATATCACTGTCTCTTGAGAGATCATTCCTTTTTTTTGCCAAATAATATTCCCTTATATGGATACAAAGATTGTTTATTTATTCAGTCTTTATGCATATTTCGGTTGCTTCCCATTATTCCGATTATGACGAAAGATGCTGTAGATTTTCTGAGGACTGACAATGTTAAGATTTACTGAAGCCATGTGAGAGACACTGTGCAGAGGAGTCAGTCAGACTTGGAACAGACTTCTGACCTGCATAACCATAAGCCAGTGAATGGGGATGTTTAAAGTCCCTAAGGGTGCGATGCTGTGTTCCACACCAAAGAACACTTATGTAGATTTCGGTGCTCCGGTGTGGGGTTCTGCCATTACAAACACCTAACCACGTGGGCGTGCCTTTGGAACTGGGTAGCGGACAAAGGCTGGAAGTAGTTTGAGGTACATGCAAGAGGAAGTTTAAGTTGCGATGAAGAAACTTGAATTGGCTTGCGTAGTCTGTAGAACCTGAACTGGAAGGACACTGCTGGTTGAGGCCTTGGAAGGAAGCGAGGGACCTGTTACGTTGTCAGAAGCTGGAGGAAAAGGATTTCTGCTAGGTCACAGCCCAAAGGTTGACAGGAATGTTGGCTGCAGTAGTGTGGAAAGAAGCAAATCTAAAGGACAAATTCTGACAAATGTCAGAATGCTTCTCAGAATTGCACCCTGCAGATAGGTGGAAAGTTGAACTAATCAATGGCCACCATGAATATATATCTGAGGAGCTTTCCAAGCAAAGCGTCGAAGGTGTGCCCTGGTTTCTTCTTGCTGCTGCTTTTAAAATGCTAGGGGAGAAAGATACACGGAGAGAAAAACTGAGAAACAGAAGGAACCAGGA